>JAHWFP010098893.1:17926-66931 GCA_023313725.1 Lithobius niger | reverse complement strand
TTGTCTTTGTCACTAGCCGGTTCTAGGAGGTGCTACCTAGGGCCTAAATTTTGCACAGGGCAGAAAAAAAAAGTGAAAATAGGGACCACTTTACTCGACTCAGAAAATTCGAAAATACGCGGTGTTCCTTTTTTAAGTCGTTGAAAATAAATGAAAGACCGGTCCTAAATAATACCTCTAAAATTTTGAAAAGAAGTGTATGTATCATCAATAGGGTAACGGAAAGGAGAAGACTTGACTTGAAGAATGTTGAACATTTCGCTCGAAAGTAGGCGAGTTGGTACCCTACATTGTCACTATATTATTCATACAATAATTTTGAAAGTAGGGGCTATGGTTTTAATTTTATTTACGTCTCTAATGGTGAATACAGCAGTAAGGTTTCACGTGGACTAAACAGTACAGCAACACTGTGGTAAATGAAGCCGTACAAGAATGTTTGTGTTCTTTGCTGTTTTGACTATGGATCAAAACCTTAAATATCATAAGGTTTTTGTTTGCTAATTCATGGTTCTTTGACATTACCAAGTTGGGCGTCTGTACTTCTTGCAAACGGCCTGCATTTCGCCCCTTCATTCAGTGCAAGTCTATCTGTTGGAAATTGGTTTGTCCATAGCTCTCTTTCAGCAGCTTTGGCCTTTATTTGTATTATTACAGGACGGGACGCCAAATGGGCAAATGGACATTTTTAGTTTTTACACGGATGGGTGACGTCAAACCACAATAAGGATAATAACCAATTCGTAATAAGGATAATGCTTTTTGTAACGTTTGCTTAAAGTGCAGGTGAATTGTTGGCTCACCAGCATTGTTATCATTTTTTTTTAAATCTTCAGTATACGTCTTGCGTTTGCTGATCAGCATTGTTGCATAATAACAATGTTTAAAAACAATAAAACTGATTGTTCAGGGCCCCATAACTCGCGAATGGTATGATCAATTGAATTTGTATTTCTATAAAGGGCTCATCTGTAGAAATATCTCTTTGAAATGAGCTTAAGAACCAGCATTCTAGGACGAATGGTTTAGTCTGTAGACCATTGTATAAACGTGTCCACATAAGCCAAAAATAAAACTCAGGATTCCAGCTCGAGTCCAGATCTCCGATGTGACAAATTGGAAATTAATAAAAGTTAGTACACGTGTTGGCCAAATCCCACAAATCTTATATACCAAATTGAGTGGAAAATGTAGGAAGACAGCAGAGAAATTAATCATCGAAATTTCTGAGGCAAACCGCGGGCAAACCTTACAGTAAAGGTTACCACATTTACTAATAGTTGATTCTTCAATGTTGCAGGAAGTGTAGTAATTGTGGGATTGTGGGAAACATTGGTGGGGGGGGGGGGGGGCTAATTGATTTATTTATTTACAGAGCTCTGACTACAACTAATCATCATCCCCAACAATACAACAGTACAAACAATAAAACAATTTTGAAGTCATTCAATCGTGTCAGCCCCTCAGCTGAGAGTTTCGTGGGGGTATGAGCTATAATGTTTTTTCTTGTTCAGTTGGAAATTTGTTAGCTTTTTACGCGTCCTTTTAATTGTCATTGGTACGGTCTGGTTAACAGGCGAGTGACTGCTCCGGCTTATATTGTTTTTTTTTTAAGCAGACATTACACGCTGAAATTATTTTGCCCATAAGAGAGGGTTGCTTTCAGAGTGCCTTGAGCAATCATCTGTCTTATCCTTTCATGTGATATATGCCCCAAGCGTTGGTAAACAAAGTTCATTTTCTGAATTCGTCCCTCTAGGATTAATGCTTACATAACAGTCATTGTAAGCACTGTAAGTATATTTCTCCCGTAGGAATATACGTACTATAAGAGGTTGTAAGAGCTTGCTGTTCAATGCTATAAGTACCATGGGATTTGGACATGAGCATACATTGTTATTTAACATATCCCCCTCTTATTCAGGTGATGTAACATTACCGTATTCCGGTGATTTTATATTACTAGGGGTTGGGTGACATTCAGTATGAAAATTCTTCCCTCAAATTCCGAATTTAAGTACTTTGGTAGGCGTAACATCAGACTGTCAGAGAAGGTGACTGATAAATCCAACTGAGGGTCACTAGTAAATGGTAGGGTTCCCTCAGAGTGAGGGGATTGAGTAATGTGTAGATCAGGTGAGATGGGTGGAAGGAGGGAATTCACGCGATACTGACTAGTTAATTCATTTACGTTGGTGGAAGGATAGTTACAACTACACTGCTGTAAAATTCGGGTACATCCAAGTATGTTAGATTAGGCTGGGTTTGAGCAGTTTCATACCGATGGTTAAATTGTGGGGAGTTTAAATCCATTAGGCCAAATGGCAATGGGTTATTTGTGTACTGTCGACTTAGTTCAAAACCTTACATGAGGTTAGGTTATTGGGTTTCGTTATTATGCAATGCTTTGGATTCAGTTATATGCAACGACATTAGGTTAGGGTGTGAATTCTTGATAAATCTTTTCAGTATCTTCTCTATCTAACATCTTTACATTAGGGTTCAACATTGTGTACAAAGGGGTACACTTTGAAATTCAGAATAACTGAATATTATGTCACGGTAACCTTGTGTGTGTGCCCTTGCGATTTTGTGCTTCACACTTCTACCTGCCACATCATAACTAGTATCAAGAATTTATTGGGTTGGGGAGGACAATATGTGACAGAGACCACTAACGAAACGTTTTAGATTCATTCCTATTAGTTCCATCTAACATTATAGAGAGCGCCATGAGTTTTATGTGAGAATTTCTACTCAGTTTTTAGCCTAAAATTAAACTAAACAAAACTAGCTTGTGTTTAATTATGATTTAGTTTTGCTTACTGTAGTTGTATTTTAGTTTATTTTAGTTTATTGCTAGTATCAATATGTAAATTAATATTAAATAACTGGTGATTTGTGTCTTCCAAACATAACCAAATGGTTTGGTTTTTGCCAATCTCATAAATATACCTCTTGGTGTCTTAAATTAGAAATAATATCACCAATTAACCGCCATGACGCTGACATTATAATTTTGGTAGCACTAGGCATTTCTACAACATTGTGGATAATTACCGGGTGCTTCAAACATTTACCAAAACGACAGTAACCGGTTACTCTATGTCCCCAAGTAACACATCCACAGCTTTTGCTTCACCAGAAGCAAGTGCTATTTCCACTCATGGCTATAACGAGCGGTCAACTGACTTGAGCAGTGCTTTAAAAGAACAAGTGTACAACCACAATCACGGGTAAAGATAAGAAAAGGGTCACTTACCCCTGGCAAAGAAGCTATGGGAGCTGTAACACTTAATTTTGGCGTTGGGTCTATACCTTTTGAGTAGTTGGCTCCATTACCGTGACCGCTAATAGACAGTCGCGCTAGCAGGCAGGAGTGTCAGTCCGGAAACCTTATGGTTTTGACAAAGAAAAGCTATATTGTTATTATTGGCACATGCTCGTTGGTTGTTTGGCCAGGAAAAGTCTGTAGCTGTCGGGTTCAGCACGGTTCTTACGCTTTGGGCTCGGTCTTGTGGGTCATCCACCATCTGCTGGCATTGTGGCAAAAGGTCATTGTTAGGGGGTTGTTGACGGTTGTTAGGGCATTGACTGGAAGTATGGCCACACCTGAAACAACTTAAACCTTCGCGCACCATGTGAGATTGACCGATGGTCAATACGGTCACAATCTCGAAAAGAGTGGAGGTCACTTTTGCAGTGTAAACACAATCGCACGCTGACGACAATTCGGGCAATTTTGTTCCAGTCGGACTGGATTCTGGTTAGCTTCAGCTATAAAGGGGTGTTGGTCAATTCCATAATTCAGTCTCCTAGGTATGGAAGAGTTGTAGAAAGTGTGAGTTCTGTACAGTTTTGGTCGTAAGTTACAGGGTTGTAGCCAAAGAGCTTGTGTGTTGCCTTCCAATGATGTACGAGCAGTAGGAAAGAAGACGTTTGGGCATGTCATTGGTAATTGTACTTCCTGATGAGAATGGGCAACACTATCTGTAAGTTCCTATCGTAGTAAGACGAATGACAATTGGTTACAACTACGATGTATGGCCTCTCGTACCATCCAAAGTGTTAGCTGGTGGATTCCTCGTAAAAACCAGGTATAGGTTTAAGGGCTCAGTTAATCGGTAACCCGTTTAGAGGAAGTCATCCGTAAGTATACAGCCTCTTCGTATACAGGGTGATTCAACTAAAGTGTTATGAGTCGATATCCTGTGAATGGCTAATGAGAGAATAATAATGATAGAAATGAAATGATGGTATGATGGGGACGTTTACACAAGAAAAAAAGGAATGACTTTGAGTTGATATTTCAAGGTCATCTTCGTCCTAACTTCCCAACGAGATACAGACGCAAATCAGAAATTTGGACGCAAGCAGACAGTAGGACCAAACTAAGAATGGCGGGCGCCATACGACTTAAGTTCCCTCAGGTAGTGACTGGTTCCCTTCACAGAAAAATCAGTGTGTAAAAGGGGTTAAAAGTATACACCAGGCAGCCACAAATGGCCCGATACGGTAAAGTCCCTCAGCTTGATGGGACATATCTTTAAGATAATGGGATGTGAAGACTGTGGGATGTCTCCAGGAGGCGGCTTCCATTATTTCGGTGACAGGAATGTTACTGTAGTGAGCCCAGGACGTGGAAATTGCACGAAATTCGTGGGCTGTTACTCTGATGCCTTCAGAGACTCAGTTTATGTCAAGTGCTTCGTAAGCTTGAACAATGACACTTTTTAGCCAAGTGGCAATCATGCGGGTGGAAGTGGTGCCGACTTTATTAGTAAAGGGGAGGAATAACTGGGAGCGTCCTCTGCGGATAGGCTTGGATGCTTGAAGGTAGAACCGGACTGCTCGGACAGGACAAAGGGATCATTCCTCTTCGTCCCCTAGGATAGAGGAGGAGGAGGGATCAGGTTTTTGAGTCTTGGCACGGAACGATGCTCGCGGGGGTAAGGTCACCCCAGTGTAAACAGGTAGAAAGAAGCAGTCTTTTTCTGTGGCTGAAAGGGCTCGTAATTCACTGCAACGGAGGCAGGCTGCAAGGACTACGGGGAACACTGTTTTCCTTATGAGGTGGCTGAGTTTAGCTGAGTGCATAGGTTCATAGGTGAGGCCACGAGGGCCGTGAGGACGGTGGATAAGTCCCAGTCTGGGAATTGTCTCGAAATGCGGGGACGATTCAAATGAAAAAAAATGGATTAAGGATGAGATTCTATAATCGGTAAGTAGGTTTGTGCTGCCAGCTGCTTTAAAAACAGCATTAAGGGCAGATCGGTAAACTAGGATGGTGGAACCTCTTAGTCCACTTTAGAATAAAGAAGTGAGGAATCGAAGGAGGTCGTGCAAAGGGGGACAGATTGGATCAAATTGTTCTGAGATACAATGAAGCCAACGTTTCCAGTGGCTGTCGTAAATCTTGTTGGTAGAGGATCGGATGGCTCGTGATGCAATGCGAGTGGCCTCGTCCACAAGAATCCCAGACGCTTGAAGGAGTTGGATGATAGTAGCCACCCGTGAAGTCGGAGTGCTTGGTGGTTTGGGTGGAGGATCGATCTTGGGACAGGAGGTCCGGATGGTTCGGCAGGGGTCGAGGAGAGTCGATGTGGAGGCTGAGTAGCAGTGGGAACCAGGCTGCTACCGGCCAATTCGGTGCGATTAACAGAAATTGTCCTTGTGAGCTGGCGATTTTGCGAAGCACGAGAGATAGGAGGCGAGGAGGAGGGAATGCGTATGCATAGAGGTGATCCCAATTCAGAGCTAACGCATCCACTGCCCAGGCGTGTGGATCCGGGAAAGGGCTGACAAATATGGGAAGTCTGGCATTGTGGCTCGTGCCAAAGAGGTCAACCAATGGACGATCCCAGAGGTGGAATAGGATGGAGCAGATGGTGGAATGCAATGTCCATTCGCTGGTCGGCAGATTGCAACGAGAGAGAGAATCCGCGATCACATTTAAGGACCCTGGGATGTAAAGAGGAAGAAGGCAGACGCGTAGTTGAATGCACAGTTGAAAGATTTGTGAGGTGACGTGATGGAGCGACAGGGAACGAGTCCCGCCCCTCCTTCCGCAGGTAGGCGACGGCTGTCGTATTGTCGGTGTGGACTTGTACTATCCATCCTGCTACATGGTCCTGGAAATGGCAAAGGCCAAGAAGGACTGCCAAAAGTTCTAAGTGATTGATGTGGAGAGTCGTAGATGGTTAGGTTGTCAATGTGAGCCCCCAACCTGTTAGGGATGCATCAGTAAAAAGATGTATCTCTGGGAGAGGTTCGTGAAGAGGAACCGTAACAGTTAGATTGAGAACATTCGTCCACCATCGGAAAGTGTCCATAGGAAAGAGACAACCTTGAGGCTGGGGTGATAATGTCGGGCAAGTTGAGGGTCTGCCCACTGACTGGAACGGTAGTGGAGGAATGGGCGAGCCATCCACCTGCCGTAAGGGACGAGGTCTGCAAAGGAGTCGATCATCCCAATGGTGGATGCGAGATCGTGAAAGGTATGGAGAGGTAGGCGGACGAAGGTTTGGGCGGAACACAGATGACTTTCTATGCGTTCTAGGGATGGCATGACTGTTGCCTTCTTGAGGTCGAAGAATATCCCTAGGAACACGAAGGATTGAGCGGGTGGAGACGAGACTTTGAGAAATTTATTCCCAAACCGAGGCGAAGAAAAAGAGACACGACGTCGTCCAGATTGTTGAAGAGTGTAGTGGGGTTGGGATGTGGTAGAAGACAATCGTCGAGGAATGCATGTAAGCAGATGTCTTGTTGATGCAAGTAGGCGAGGACGGGACGTAGAACTATGGTGAAGACCCGTGGAGCGGCATTTAGCCCAAAGGGGAGGCAGAGAAACTCGAAGACTCTGCCGTCTGATAAGAAACGGAAGAGATGGCGGACAGATGCATGAAGCGGAATGTGCAGGTATGCGTCCGCCAGGTGTAGTGACACTGTCCAGTCGTTGGGTTGTAACAAATCTCGGATGGAAGAAATTGATTCCATTTGAAAGTGTGGATTGAGGATGTACTGGTTCAGAGGTTTCAAGTTGAAGATCAGTCGCGTCCCGCCCGATTTTTTGTTGCACAAAAAGATGCTGCTGTAAAAGCCTGGGGTGAACGGAGTTAGCACTATATGAATGGCTTGCTTGCGAAAAAGGGACGTGATTTCCTTCCAGAGTGGGATGGGAGCTGGGGCTTCTAGTTCCCATGGTGGATATTGCACCGGGGGTTTTGCCAAAAACTTCGGTTTGAAGACATGTAAAATGATTGAGAGGATCACTGGATCTGAGGTTACCTCTTGCCAAGCTTTGGCATAAAATCGAAGGCGTCTTTCTACTTCTTGTGGGGAAGACGGAATGTCAATAAGTATCACGTCCTCTGATGCGAGGACGGGAGGAGGAACGCTGGCGTCTGTCAGGGGTGGATGGTCTGCCCAGGGAACGACCACGTCCGCATCCCTGGGAACGTGATGGAAAGGGCGATGCAGATCGTGGTGGCGGAGGTGGAGCAGAATCAGGTGCTTTTACCGTCTTCCAACCGTCCTTAGGTGGGTCCGCTTTGGAGGATGGGGCGGATCGTTGTTGACGACTCTGGCGATTCTTGCTACAACGGGGCTTGCGAGAAATGTTGAGGTGAGGAGCCACTTTGGGGATTAATCCGCGGAACAGAGATTCAGACTCGTGAATGGGTTGATTTCGTAGGAAACAACGGGTTGAATCATGAGGATTGGATGCTGTGTTCAGAGAAATTTCTCGTAGAAGAAGCGTGGAATTCAAGAGGGCACGCGTAAACCAGTTCTTAGCATGGTAGGTGGCAAAGCAGCTTTTCCCAAAAACTTGGTTGATGAGAAACGCCAATTGGCGGGTGTCCTCGGGAGGAGGATAGGTGTAGAGTCTTTCACACAGTGCATTGGTTGCAGTACTGAGGCAGCACTGACGCAGCACGAAGGCCCAGACGGAGGATGCGGTCATTGTTACGTAAGATGTAAACGGGAACCGCCGCTCTCATTGGAAGATAGAGAGTGGAGCCAAAATCCAGCTTTGAGTCCGCTGTGAGAAATTCCGATTGAGGATATGTGTCAAGTGGCTGTCCCGTCACCAATGGGACGAAAGAAATAGCTTTCGCAGCCTGGACGAGGAGGATCTTTGCCCAACTCGAAGGGTGTACCGTTGCCTAGAAGGACACCGGCAGTCCGAAGTAAGAGTGGTGAGGAGTGTAGTTGACTGTCCTAACAACAGTGGATGGTGTGGGAGTTGATTAAGAAGGCCAAAGCCAAAACCAGTGGCAAGGCCTCTATTCTTGGATACTGGATCGGAGGTAGAGGATTGCTTGTATAAAAAACAATCTGGAAAGATCCTCTCAACTGTCCTCAGTAATTCTGGCAGTGGAATATCGGAGGGACCAGGGTCACCCTGACAAGGCGGATCGGGTTGGTCCGAAAGGGACGGATCGGGAGAATAATAAGAGTCTAAGTACTTGTCCGCAGAAGGAGCCAGAGGAGGCAGCTGAACGGATGGCAAGGATCATCTGAAGCGGTGGAAGGACCTGCGTCCTCAAGGGAAGGTCTGTGACGTTTAGGGATAGAAGCAAGCCAAGTCGAAGTATAATCAGAGACTGGTGCTTTGCGTTTAAAGGCTCGGAGCGAGGAGTCCATGAGGGTATGCACTTGAGACGGGGTAAGAGGATCACTGGTCCGCTGGGTTGCGGACGGTTCAGTAACCGAAGGGCGGGATGAGTGGGAGGATAAGTCCAATGGAGTGAGTGTGGACCGACAGAGGAGGCTAAATTGGCAGCAACCTTTCGGGCTTTAAGCTGAAGATGAGGCAAGCGTAGCGTTCTTTGGTATGCGAGTTCATCCACAAGGGAACGCAAGTCCCGTGTCGGCAGAGGCTGACTGCAGGGGATCGGGGAAGTGGCTGCAATGTCACAAGGCAACGGAGCGGATAGCTCAGAAAGGAGAGGATTGGGCGGCGGACGAGGCTGCTCTAAGGAGTCTTGGTCCGCCGTGAGTTCCAGAATTTCCACATTGTGAGGGACCGGAGGGGATGCGGAGCGAGGAGTGCGGAACGATGAATCATCCCTTGGCTTCCCTTTAGCACGAGGCATGCGGACGGTGTAACCGAGGATAAGATAGGACGCGGCGGATGGGACGCAGCCAGGAGCGAAGTGAACATCGTGGTAGCTAGAGAAGAAAAGGTGAGCTCACCGCTCCGCTTCGGCTTATACATGATGGAGGCTGCGCAGTAGGTAGCGAACCGAAAGGACATCTTCGATTTAATTTCTCTAGATTGAACAGCATTTTGAGAAGGAGAATGCTATAAAAAAAGCTAATGGATATTTTAAAGGCAACTAGAATCCACATTTTTGCCTTTCGTAATAAGTGTTACAAATATCACCATTAATTTTATTACCTCTATTGGCGACGATTTTTAGAATCAGGTTTGGCTCCACTTCAGTTGGTAGCTGGATACAGCATATGACTACTAATAGACGCACTAGCATTTTAAACTACCCTATGTGTTGGTTTTTGCACCATGCTGTAGCGTTCAAAAAGGCCAAGGATTGTAACACATACGTGTGAACGGTACCCGTTTAATCTTTGTATAACGATTAAATTTGATACTTGTGAGGGTTTTAAACACTACAAATAAATATTTAGTAGTAGATATCCGTGAGTCCTTGACGATTTAACGATTAATTGCTCGTGAGCAAGAAACGGCTAGTCCAATATCGAGGGGGTGGAGGAAAACACGAGTGGGCGAAGCCCACGAGTTTTTCCCTTCACCCCCGAGATAGTGGACTAGCCGTTTCGAGCTCAAGAGCAATTATAGCCGTTAAATCGACAAGGACTCACGGATATGTATTTTAATGCAAGGTGTGACGTCGAGGTAATTTATCGTGTATTAGAGTTTTTTAAAGATTTGTTTCAAGAATTTTAGATTTTCTACATGCGACTTATGTAAATTCCTGAACGCAAGTTCCGGTTTAGAAACGGGGTTGGAAGCTTCCTGTGTATGAAGGCCGACCGAAGGGGAGAGACGCTGCGTAATACCGATGTTTGTGTTTAAGGTAAAACTGTATTTTTTCTACTTTAATAGTTTAAATAAGATGAGTATATAAAATGTGCTACTTGCTTGAGTCTCGTAGGTTTATAGGTGTGGTTAGGAAGTGTCAGTAACCTAGTTTTCGTACCATCGGAACAAAAGATTGTCGGGTTGGGCCATTCCTCCGTGGGTGGGGGTCTAGCATAGTACGCGATTTTTTTTTTTTTTGTGTTAGGCTAGAAAGAAAAATGTCGCAGGCTGTAAATGTGCCTGTTTACGCTGGTTGCATTTGTGTTGTGTACGGTAATTTTACAAAGTCGGGTCATATGTCACATGGTGGAGCAGGGGTTATGTAGACCCGCGTAAAAAGTGTTAGATTATCAAAAGTGTGGGTTATCAAAATTAACCCACTGTGACGTGTGTGGGTTTTCAGATTAACTGTATATAACGACTACACTTTTAGCATGGTGATGTATTAGCGTGACGTCACCACCGTGCATTAAACATATTTAATGCCCTTGTTGTTGCCTTCATGGCTTCGACTGGGTAAGCGTCAAATTTACCACCCTTGTTGAAGGAAACAAAGTCTTATGAAACACGATCGATAACCATGAACTTTTAAGGGTTACACCGAGTTGTCGCAAATGCGGCAAGACTCATCTAAACAATTCTGAGAAAACACAATTAATCTTATGCATTGAAAAAGAATTCAAATCATGTTTACATGCATATCTGTTAGGAATACGAAGATGCAGAAATGACACTTCGGTGCTACAGGGAAAGCTTGCTTCCCCCTCCCCTTAGTTATAAATGGTGTATATCAAAGCTTCCTGTGAATATGCAGCGGTGAAATTGTTGTATCAAACGTACGGAACAGGTTCCACTGCTCCTATTTTGCCCAGTTCTGTAAGCGACCCAAATGTAATACATGTAAATAAAAATCAATGTAATTACCCAGTAACGCCAAACAAAAATTTGAAAACTCATAGGCATTACCATGTTATAAGAAAAAAGAACATTAATATGCAAAATTTTGTCCATAGAAAAGCATACCTTAAGTGGGGATGCTTAAGTTGGTAATTAACTAGATTAGCGGTACCATGGCAATCACTTAATTTTTGACTAACCAACGCTACTCTTCATCCTAACACCATTTCGCATCACAAAATCCGGGGAAAACGCGTATAAAGTTCTCAAAAAATTATTCAAAAGACGTAAAATGCTAGTCACAGACACGCTAAAGCTAACAGTAACAGCCATACTGCAAGGTGTTTGATTCAGGAAGCAGGGTAGCCAGAAAACCCGATTTGGACAACAAGAAATGTTTGCTTGAAATTTTTCTTTTGTTGTTTGGTTATTGTCAGTTTTGTGTGGTTTGTTGTTATTATCAGTTAGGTTAGGTTAGGTTTCCGTAAACTTTTGGTGAGTTGCAAATCGGGTTTTCTGGCTACCCTTCTTTAATATGGATGTCACCGCCGCTGCTTTAACATGTACATGACTAGCATTTTCCATCTTTTGAATTTTTTTTTTACAACCTTATACCCTTTTCCCCCCAGGTTTTATGATGCGAAATGATGTTAGGATGAAGAGTAGCGTCGGTTAGTCAAAAATTAAGTGATTTGGCACCCCTAATCTGGTGCCTCTAATATAGATAATTACCCTTAAGGCTATCTAACTGGGTACATACAGTGCTGTATTCACAAATTAATTCCAGTAAGTAAAAACAATACATGTACCTCAAGACAATAAAAATGACTTCCAGATACAAAACAGAGCCCGTGACATTTTCTAATAAACGGTGTTTTATTGAGTTGAAAAAGGATAAAACCTCTGATGAAAGATGTTTTCTTGATGTTTGCCTATTTTAGTAGATAACAGAATTTTCCAAAAAATTCTAAAACACCTGTTTATAACCAAATGCGAAACGAAAATTGTCAACTTAAGAAAAATAAGTTCTTGAAATGTTTTACTCTTTTGCGTCATGTACATATTTACACGCCTTTTTACAAAGCTACAAAATACGTTATGTGCACGATAAACCTGAAAAATAAGCTTACTGTTCTCGCACGTTATGAATCTCACTCATGTTCAGGCAATCTTTCATACATCACTAAACTGTGTAAATAAATAAAAAAAATATATTATATAAAATTTTTTTCTAAAGTGTAAAAAATTATGTAAACAAATTATGTTGTAAGATTTTTTTTAAACTTTAAAATAAAAATTCACTTTAAGTACAAAAGTTGAGTGGTGCAAAAATGATAAAATCTTGTATTAAAGATTGCATTAGAAATGGAAAGTGCTTAAAAGCACACGATGCACGACTGATCCAATGGTAAACCAAATATAATCGGAAATATCCTTCATACAACTTTGACTTCCTAAGTATAGATTGCAATGGGGAAAAAACTTTCGTTAAACAAAAAGGACGGATCTATGGAAAATTTGTTAAACGCCAACATTTAAGTCCAGGGACATGCACACAGAGGGGGAAGAGGGGGGTGAGAGCACATGCACATGCCCGCATGGCAAAATGCCCGACATTTACTGGAGTGCCAGTTTGAAACGGCCAAGAAAAGGGGCAAAACAGGCTAAGAGGGGCATAGAGTGACAGAAAAGAATAAACAAAAAAACGGAAAAAAAAAAGAGGTCCCAGAAAAAGAGCAAGTTTACCCTGCCTTCTCGGGGAACTGGGCACGTCCCTGTTTTAGAGTGTGATGTTGGCCCCCAAACTTCAGTCTAGGTTACAACAACAATCAAATTAGCATAACAAACATATTAAGCTCAACAAAAATCAAGTTTGTTTCAGTTTTTTTTCTTACTTTGTTCCGTCGTAACCGGTCAATGTTTTACAAAAGTGGACTATAACCAGTTGTTTTTAATGTAGAAAACACAAAAAATGATCAACGGACTTAAATTAAGTTAGTTCTATTTAGTCAATGTATTGGGCTAACCATCGAAAGCCCTCACCGTATCCTTGCCGTTTTACAATACTACACATGAATAATTCCAATGGACGACCAGGCAGCTCCTTGCGAGACATTTTTGCCTGAAAAAATACAAAAAAAGCATAGATTAATTTAATATTCGATAAAGTAGGAGAGGATCAGTCATTATGTGCTAAGGTGGCACGATTGGAGATTGGGGTTGTTCACCACCGGACATATTAGTATAATACTCTTAGTACAATGAATACGTATGATTGAATTAAAGCTACAGCAACTTATTTTCATGACCCCCTGTAACCAGGACACATGACATGCACTGCAATACTCGCTTTCAAAAAAAAAAAAAGGCAACATAATCCATTAACAACACTTGGTTGTTTTCTCAGGCTACCCTTCTATTTTTGAAGATAAAAATATACTCTACTGAAAGTTTGGGTTTCTTACCAAAAAACGTTACGTCCCATTCCCTGACTTTCCATGACTTACCCTGATCCAATGCAATCTCCTGAAAAATCTAAGAGCCTATTACTTTTGCTTAAGTGGCTAGTTTCTTATCAATAATATCAAACGTTTTCCTTGTTATCATTCCATACATGAATTTTAATACCAACACACTTAAACGTTTCTTGAGCTGCGAAAAAGTGGCTGGTTCAGGCTAGCAAGTGCTCTATTTTTGGCTAGCGTCAAACAGGAACTTATTTGATGCCAGCCAAATAATTCCCTTGTCCCTTGACAAAGGAATTAACTTGTCCATTCACCGACTTTGCCCTAAAAAAGTAAAGTTTTCCATGACTTTCTCATTAATTCCCCGACTTTCCAGTCGCTGGGAACTCTGAAGTCTTATTTGCGAATGATTTTTTAAAAAGGGAGGTTTAAAAGGGGGAGGGGGTGATTACTGGAATATTTAATAGTTTTTCGTAGTTTTTGGCCAACAATTCTAGCACTGGAAGTGTTTTTTGTTGTTGTTTTTAATCACTTTTTAACTTGTGGTTTATCATGGTGTAAAGGCTTTTGACATAGTCTCCCACCCCCTCCTTATTCACAAACTAAGACTGTATGGAATTGTAGGCCCAGTTCTGTCCTGGGTCGAACATTGGTTGTTTAATAGGAGACAGTTTGTGGCTGTTAATGGGCATCGTTCAAAGGCCGTGCCTGTGACCAGCGGTACAATTCAGGGCTCGATTTTGGGACCTGCTTTATTTCAACAACTTTGGAAACCCCTCATCCTGTTTCATGAACATGTTCGCGGACGATTCAAAAACATGCGCTGTTCTCAACACTGGAAATGAAAGCACTGACCTTCAGCACGGTCTAAATAGTATGCATGAATGGTGTGATACCTAGAAACTCTCGATGCACCCCGAGAAAACGGCTGTGATGCATCTGGGTCGATGCAACCGCGAAATGGACTACTTTTGGGGAGCGTCCCGGCTCCCAACCGCCAATCATACAGTGGACCTGGAGTTATCATCGATAACAGCTTCAATTTCTCCGCTCACATTGCCTCCACTATCAAGAAGGCCAACACAACATGATCAGCCGCACTATTTCTTCACGCCATCCAGAGGTACACAGTACATGAAACTGTTCGTCGCTCTCATCCGGCCCATCCTCTAGTACGCGAGTGATCTGTGACGCCCTTTTTACAAAAAGGATCTCAGAGCGCTCGAGCGGGTGCAAAGACGCGCTACTAACTGCGTTTTAAATTTGTCTGGTATCCCGTATCAAAGACGCTTGCATATTCTTAAACTCCCTTCCCTGAGGTGGAGATTCGTTCAAGGTGCCACTATAATCCTTTACAAGATAATGCAACAGGATTACAGAGGGCCAGTTCTTCGCTCTCACTTCCTGGTTAATACCCGGGCACCTACACGCGGCCATTCCGCCAAAACTCACGTTTGATTACCGTCGACACGAATGGGCATATCACACCTTCTTTGCCCGGGTTATTCACATTTGGAACGCCATTCCGGAACCTGTTGTACTTAACTCTAGCACCAATGCCTTCAGAATGCCTTCGATAAGCACTTCGCTGGTGCACCTGAACTTGTGTACTTTTTCGACTAGGCTTGTAGTCCATTGTGGCTTTTGCTGTTTTTTGTTCCTTTTTCCCCCTCTCACTGAAGTGTTTGATGTCGTTGGCAGTGTTAATAGTTTTTGTCCGTTCTATTTCTTTTGTGTTTTGTTTGTTTTTGTTTTTTAATGATTTATTTCGCATTTTGTAATGCCCGGAAGGGGCGATTTAATGGTGATCAATTAAAGTTAAGTTAAAATTAAGTCTACCCCCATTATTCTGGAACAAAAGCCTGGGGAAGAAGAACTAAGCGTTATATTGCCCCAAACATAAAATGGCACTTTTCTTTTTTTTTAAATGCAACCTTTTAAAACTGCATCATCATATATTTGTGCCAAAACTTGATCAAATCTTTACCTACTTCCATGTTGCATTACAACATTCAAAGCCTATGAAGAAACACCAATTTAAAAATGTCACATCGCTTACTATGAAAAGTAAACAAAGAAACACCAGCCGTGACAACCGGGGAATGCAGTGAAGCCCAATGTGCGTTCACCCAATCGAAAAATTTCACGTATCTCACTAGTTTTATTTCTCTTCTCTCAACATTCAAAGCATTTTTTTTTAAAGCTATCCAGTGAGGGTAGCCCCAAAGGCTTTTGAGAAATTGAGCTAAAACTGAAATACACACAATAAAAAAGATCTTTCTAAGGAGTACAAAATCTTAACAAGTCACGGTGTAGTTTATTTGGATTCATTTAGTTGAGTAGCCATGTATGGCTAAAAGATTTTTCTGTAAACCTTAAAAAACATAGTAGCCTGGGAAGTACACAGTCCCCCGAAAGGGCAAATTACTTTTTTTCCTCTCATTACATCTCCTTTCTAGATTGTACTCTTTTCTGTCCCTTTCTTTGCCTTTTTTTGGCCCTTTTACGCCACTGCCCCAGTAAATGCGGCCTTTTTTTTTTTTTTTTTTACTTTGCCGGGAGGGGGGTGGGTCGTGCCCCCCCCCCCCCACCCCACCCCTGCCACGTGCGCACGTTCGTGATCATAGCAGTCAATTGTTAGTTGCTCGTTGCTACCTGCAACCTCCATCTTGCTGATAGGAGACCACTCCCGGTTTGGTGAACCACATTAGGTTTTTGAATATTCTGTCTGAATTAGCAGAAGCAGACAGAAAGTTAAGATCGATGAGCTACGAAAGATCGTAAATAATCATTTTAATGGATTTTTGAGCCATAAAAATGTTTTCAATTATTAAAATTACTTCGTTGTAAACATTTATTTTATCGTAGTAAATTGAAATACAGCCAAATGGATATCTGCAAGCAGTTTTTATATAAAAAAAACAACGTTCAATGTTTAATAAGACTCATACAACTAGGTATTTTGTAGGGGTGTGCAAGCAATTTTAATTTGAGTTGAGCTTAACCGTGTTGAGTAGTTAATGAACATAATTTTGATACCTAGTTAGTATTAATTTGTTAGAATAATAAATAGTAAAATGTTGCTAATTAATTGTGGGGGTACATGATTAGTTTTAACAATATAACTTGAAGTTATGCTGCTTTTTATCCACACCACTGCAAAACCCTGGTCAAGCCTGAATGCCAAAATCCGTTAAAAGCTGTGTAAGGAGTCGCATTTTGATCAGAACTGCATTTTCCGGTATGAATGCCAGCCCATGAGCCCAATTCACGTATTCAGCTCTGTTCGAATTTTGTAATACACATTACAAGTGACCAATCACAACAAGGGGTGTATGATTTGGAAACTGTCTGAACACCAGCTGATGAAGCAGTATTGTGAATACGCATGTGTGATTTACAATCAAATCTATCGCTAATTAGGCAAAATCTCATATTAGCAGACGTTGCCATGCCAACATCCTTCTACTTGAATGTTGGCAAGAACAACTGCAGTAGACTCTCGATATAATGAACCTCAAATAAAGAACTTTTCCCCATAAAGAACATTTTTCAATAATTTGGCAGCAACTGGCACGACCAATGGTTGTTTCGTAGTGAGATGGTGCTCCATTTTAACTACTCACAAGATTGTTTGACCAACGAGAAGTGGGAATTTGAAAATGCTAGCTCAATAGGTAGCGAGTCATTCAATGAAGACTATAACTATGAGAAAATTATTTTCCTTGTCTTTTCGAATAGCAAATTTAATGTTTCTGTAGCCTTGCTTGTATGCAATAAAGACAGCATACCCATACAGCAGATAGCCTGCTACATGATACGTACACATTCATCACAGAAATCTTAGGATGCGTGCGAAAGAAAAACTGAGCTCAGATAAGATTATAAAGAAAAATACTAGTAGTAAGAATAACAAAACATCACATTGTGTGTACTTCTTACAACCCACAGCTTGTTACTAAATTCTCTCCACTTTTAGAACTGCCAAAAAACGTAAAAATTGTCAACGTCAGCGCCACTTCACTATTACTGCCAGGCAGGTGTAAATGCTGCTTTCACATTCGTAATCACAAGGGGTTAGAGGGCAATAGGGAAGAAAAAATCATTTTGTATCAGGTCTCAGTGATGTGAATTGTAGTCTGGCAGAAATGCAACTTGGAACACGGTTAAATAAATTTGCATCAGTTGACACCTTGTATGTATGTCGTTGGTTAAATATGCTTACAGCGTTGATGTGGAGTCCCCCCTCTCCCGCCCGAAAACTAGGGTTTTGGAAAATCGTGTCGCACAAGTTGGAAGAATTTCCTGCTACTAGGCAGCACACTTACTTTTCCCGTTGTCTGTTCTAATAAGCCAAATTCCTTTCGAAGTTCGTATTCACTCTTTGCTCCAGGCCGGTCAATCTTGTTTCCCAAAATTAAAATTGGGCAATTGGCTACCTGCTCGTCTGTGAGTAAACTCTGCAAAAGGCAAATGAAGGGCAGGGTAGTAAGCTCATGCTACAAACCCCAATTCCGACACAAACAAGTCAACACATAAATAAAAAACTTGTATAACTTGGTAAACAACTCAAATTACAATGCATAAATAAACAAATAACTAAATAAGAAGGTAAAGCGTTAACAAAGCAAAGTGTCTACAATGATACACTGACTTGAGAGAAAAAAAGATAAGAGACCTACTGCAACTTGAAACAATGAAAAATGTTCAACAGCTTCCAAGCTCACCTGGAGCCTGTAGCAAGGGTTCGTCCCGGTAGCTCAGTGGTTAGAATGCGGGAAGTTCTGGGTTCGAGCCCCAGTTAGAACAGTTGTCTAAGGTTTCTTTCTCAGGTAAGTGTATCTTGAATGCACACAAGGTCAGATTGTAATGCAGATGGTTTACTTCATTTACAATGTACAAACAATGCATTGCCAATAAACATTGACGAGACTACAAAAGATTCCAACTCGCTAACTTATCTAACTGAACTACGGTTTTACACAGCCATCGCAGTAGGCTGTATGCAGAATTTGTTTTTTTTTTTACTCAAATCTACAGCAAGTAGACACTTCTTACTTCTGTAGCCTATACAAATTCCACCCTTTTACTGGACCTTTATAACTTTTTTGCTCGAACATAAAATTTGTTTTCTTTTAAGCATATTTGTTTGTAAAAACCGGTAAAGAGGTCAAGTGTTAGTTGTTCTTTTTTCTCAATTTCACTCTGGCTATTAAGATACTGTAGTAAAAACTAATTTCGAAGCTACTGTGTGTAATGCCCTGTGCGCACTATGCACTATACAGTAACTACAACACACATTAACTTGACAAGTGCCGCATGGTACAAGACATTTATACTGGAAACGGGACTTCCTATGACCATGCGATTGGCAAAACCGGTTTTCGTACACACTTCAGCAACATCGAGCATCTACAGGAAAAAACTTTCTTGACGCTCAAATTCAAAAATCAAATACACATCAATATTCTTCGAATTTTCGATAGGCATAAATAAGTCCATAAAAGGTGTTAAATTATGTTGAAAAATTGGAAAATTAATGCTAGAGTCAAAACGTAGCACTTTGTTCAGTTGCTTTGGCGAATTTTTGATGAACTTCTTATTAAATGATAGTAAATTTTTTTTTAATAATAGCAACGTTCATCTTCATCAGGCTTCTTTCTAGTCATAGTAGGAACTCTGTTTACATCTTGTCGAACTCGTATGGCTTGGAAATTTAAACCATCGCTCTCGCACTCCGACTACTGATCTTTACAATGTTCGTTGCGTTGCTTGCTTCACTTCTTCTCGAGTTGTCTGGTGAGGGCTGGGAGTATCAGTTGACTGACGGTGGGAAATGATGGTGGCTGTATGTTCATAAGGGGAATCTTTGCTTTTTCGAAGTGCTGTATTGCTATGGATTCCAAGGCTCTGAGGTGTGCTTCTCTTGCTGAATTGGAGGTGAGTAATGTTGTTGTGTCATTCCAGGCTATTGTGTGTCTTATTTCTAGATGGTGTGCTGCTATAGCGTGTTCTGGGTCTGCTCTTTCGGTTCTTTAGATCTTGTGGCCGAAATATGATCGAGGATTCACACATTGATTCCTCTTCGTGTTTCGCCAATGTAAACTGCATTGCAGTCGTTGCAGAAAATTTCGTAGGTAGCCCATTTGGTTTAGGGACAATGGGATACCAGTTCCGAAGTGTTGGTTATGCACCGCTTGATCCTCGAGTGCCTAACCAGATCAGCGAAGAGGCTAAATATTCCTCCGGTTGAGTTCCAAAAAGATTACAACCTCATTAAAGTCATCCTAACAATTTACACGAAATTCGAAGATCAAACCTACTGGCAAGTAAAGGGCACGCCAATGGGATACTCATGCTCACAAGTGATTGCCGAAATAGTTCTACAATACCTAGACCACGACGTTATTACCTCTCAACCACGACCAAAAATTTGGCGGAGGTTCGTAGACGATATTTTTTCGGCATTCAAAGAAAACGAAAACAACCCAATCCTTGAACGTCTCAATTCTTGGCATGAGGACTTATCCTTCACCAAAGAAGATGAGAAAAAGAAATCCATCCCTTTCCTCGACCTACTAATCACAAGACTCGAAAATGGAAACATCTAGTACCAACCATACAAGAAGCCAATGGCCACCAGTCGGGGTATCCCATTCACTTCAGGACACCCCCCCCCCAAGTTAAATCCATTGCGCTCAACGAGATGAGACGCCTTACTCTAAACTCATACCGAGTTAGCCTAGCCACCCCCCATGTCTAAGATTCAAAGGCAAAGTTTCTCGCACTAGGATACCCAGCGAATTTCTTGAACCAGTGCATCCAGAATGCCACGCACCGGAAACCGCAGATCAATATCCCATAATAATTGACAACCACACGGTAGAGCAGAGTTCAACGAGCCAGCGTGTAGCCATGACCTACCTCAAAAGCTACAGTGAACCCATTCGAGATAACCTCAAGCAACAAGGATTCTCCTGCTTCCTCAAACACAGTGTAAATTAAAAAAAAAGATGCTCCTAACGCCACATACTTCTACTCCCTGCAACCCAAAATACTGGAATCCACCTGCCACCGGAAAGCAACAGCAGTAACGAGACACAGATCATGGAGGCAACTACACCCAACCCCCACACCTATTTCACCAAAAGCAAGATGAAAAGCCAAGCCTCGCAACCAACACCAGAGGTACCACCAGCAGAACGCCATAAAACAATACCAAGAAAGGAACTGGCACCCCATTGTCCCAAAACCAAATGGGCACCCTTACAAAATTCCCTGCAACGACTGCAATGCAGTTTACATTGGCGAAACACGAAGAGGAATCAATGTGCAAATCCTGGATCATATTTGGGCCACAAGATCTAAAGAGCCAGACCCAGAAAACGGTATATAGCAGCACACCATCTAGAAACAAGACACACAATAGCCTGGAATGACACGACAACATTACTCACCTCCAATTCAGCAAGAGAAGCACACCTCAGGGCCTTGGAATACATAGCCATACAGCACTTCGAAAAAGCAAAGATTCTCCTTATGAACATACAGCCACCATCATTTCCCACCGTCAGTCAACCGATACAACCAACCCTCACCAGACAACTCGAGAAGAAGTGGAGCACGCAACGCCACAAACATCGTAAAGATCAGTGGTCGGAGCGCGAGAGCGACAGTTTAAATTTCCAAGCCAAGACGAGTTCAACAAGATGTAAACAGAGTTCCTACTACGACTAGAAAGAAGCCTGATGAAGATGAACGTTGCTATTATTAAAATTTTTTTTACCATCATTTAATAAGAAGTTCATCGAAAATTCGCCAAAGCAACTGAACAAAGTGCTACGTTTTGACGCTAGCGTTAATTTTTCTGATTTTTCACCGTGTTAAAGTATGGTAATATCTTCTTCAGGCTACCGTAAAATGTTTTTTCTTCTGCTTCTTTCATCTCTAGTTATATTGAGGGAATTCTTCAATAGCGTAAGCCTTGTAGCCCTCCGAGTGCGCCAGGCCGCGTTTCTTGTTTTCGTTTTGTGTTAGGCCGAGTCTGCTCGTTGCAATAGCCCAGGTGATCACCAAGTTGCCGGGTGCCGACTGATGATTTACTCGATCATTGGGTTTCAGGGTCCTTGTAGGTTCATGAGTGATGCACCATCCAAAATTTCAATTGCTGAATTGCTAGCGATTCTATTCCCCTGAAATACCGATCTCGTCTGGAGTTTAAGAGAGAATGAGTGTTGACGTCTGATTCCATGCTACGCGATGCTGTTGGCCTCTACTTCATTTCTTGTATCTGACATGTGCTGCTTGACCCTTTTAATACCTCCTTTCCTCGTCTCACCTATATATATAAAGCATCGCAATCACTGCATGGTACGCAGCATAGTCCCTCAGGGCTGCCTTGAAGCTCTTTCTCCATCGCTTTCTGTTCTTGAGGCATGCTTAATCTTGCCTCACTCAGCACTTCAGGACTTCTTCAGGAGTTGTGATTTCAAACTTTTTTCCTCCTTTTACAAACGACTTAATGCCTCTCTCTTTCAGGATCTTTCTAATATTCTCACTCATGCCCCTAAATACATCATTCTGCCTCTTTCACAACTCTTTCGACTTGGTGTTACCCTTACTTCAAGTTCTTTTCCCTTCAAGGCCTCACTCTAAGCTTTGACGAAGTCAATGGCCAGTTTTAATAACCTGCTCAGCATTCCAGGTGAGTAGCCTAAATCTACGAACCTTCCTTCTGCTGCGCAGAGGGAAGGTTGGACCAACCTCCTTTGAACTGGAGTGTTGCACTAGTCGGATGAATTCATTCTTAGGTATGTTGAAAGGGTCAAACAGCACGTGGCAGATGCAGGAAATAAGGTAGAGGCCAACAGCATCGCTCTCACTGCATAAGTACTGCTCATCGCGTAGCATGGAATCAGATGTCAACACTCATTGTCTCTTAACTCCAGACAAGATTGGCATTTAAGGGGAATAGAATCGCTAGCAGTTCAGCATGAAATTTCGGACGGTGCATCAGTCATGAACTTACAAGGACCCTCACACTTAACGATTGAGTACATCATCAGTCGGCAACTTGGTGATCACCTGCGTAGGAAGTGGCACTGCCATAGCAATGAGCAGCCTCAGCCTAACACACAACAACAACAAATACAACCTGACTACAAGGCCCACGCTATGTAATTCCCTCAGTATAGCTAGCACAAACAGCGACGTAAGAAGCAGAAGAAAACACATTTTATAGTAGCCTGAAGAAGATAGAATACCATAATTTAACACCTTTTATTAAGGCTCGGCCGATACCAACTTTGACCGATCCGATCCGATACCGATACGGTCCGATGCTTCATCACCGATACCGATGCCGATACTTCAATGCATTACTTCCAGTAAAGTTAATGTTTCTTCCGTATTCAGAAACAAAATTTGATGAAAAATTCCGAATCTCGAAGCTCAATGAGCGAGCATCTTGCAGTAAAGTGAGTTTTTTGGCACCTGTTTTTGGTTTTTGTTAAATAATTTGAGAACGACTGAAGCTATTGCTCTGAAATTAGCACCATTGGAAAGCTCTCGAAAAAACGGTTAAAATGGTATATTGAAACATCAAAAACGGACAATTTTTGGCGAAGATATCGCAAAAACCGATACTTGACCAAAACAGTTAACCGATACGGATCCGATACCGATACTGCCAGTATCGGTGCCGATACCTATGCTAATATCGGTATCGGCCGAGCCTTACCTTTTATGAACTTATTTATGCCTAACGGAAAATTTGAAGAATACTGATGAGTATTTGAGTTTTGAATTTAAGCATCAGGAATGATTTTTTCCCATAGTTACTGAACATTCAAAGTACGAAGGCAGCATTTTTTTAAAAGTTAAAAAAATTAAACTTGCTACCAGTGATAATTCGCACCCAACCAAAGATAACCTACAATCACGTCCCGTTTCTCACACTCCAGTGCTCCACAGAAATAAATGCTTCAAGCAGTTTGCTATATTAGGAGTTCGAGTTCGCTCACTGCGCATTCAAGGGAACATACGGAGACAATCCTCCAAGGGGAAACAATGAACATCTTTCTTTGTTGTTTGTGTATAGATAATTCCAGTAAAGTTATGGATAGTCACTGCTATCCATAAAACAAAAACAAAATTCCCTGGCTAGTCTTCCTTCTGTATTTCTGCAAAGCCAATCAACTTACGTCGCCAGACGTGTGGCCAACAGGGGGTAGTTTCTCACTTTTAAAGAAACGAGGTGTGGGAAGGAGCATAGGGGAAACTTATTCCCTCCCACAGCACTATAACACCCCACAGATAAGGATGCATGACAAACTTACCTCCAACCCAGCACCTCTGACACGCGTCCTGAATCCTCAAATAAGTAGTTCAATACGAAATGTTGTCAGTAATGCCTTACACTCTTTTAACAATTCCCCACTTTCCGTTTATCCACACAATGCTGACTTGTAGATTAACAAATGGAAGAAACATACAGCCCTTGTCGAGAGCCGCCATTTGTACGCATTCTTTGTCTCTGAAGCAGCCAAACCTAAAGTTGTTAGCAATGCAGTTTGTCATAGAGCACTGCCCGTCATAAACTACAAGACAGTGTGTCATCCCAGTGATGCACAACCCAGGGGAATCGTAACATTTGTTAAAAATGACTGCAAGTTTAAAGTAGTGTTGCACGGTAAATCGGTACTCACAGTATTGATGGAAAAAAAAAATTACGGTATCAATATCGTTCCTTTTTTAGCACCACGATATTACCGTAGCAGCGGTATTACCGTGATTATGGTTCTGACGAGCATTAACGAATCAGCTTTTCCCTCTTTTTGTTTTGGATGGCAGCAATTTTTTTAATTAAATTTGTATAAGTAAGCGCCGACACGGAGGATTTGCACGAACGAGTGAAATCCGATTCCACTGCTAGGCAGAGGAAGTGTCCACATTGCGGACGGAGGTGGGGGAGCAGCTCTTCAGTAACAAGCATGTCCGAGCGTGTTTGTGTTGTCGATGTCATGGCGTCCAATCAAGAAGAAACCGAAGTCCCGCTATTAGTGAAAAAATAAATGCAAAGAGCCATGTTTGATTCTTTTGTGCTCAAGTGGATAATAGCGCAAAATTATTTCCTAAATTACCGTGATATTACCGTGGACCGCCGTTTTCAGAACCGTACCGTACCGTCCTGCAAAAACTTAATACCATGCAACACTAGTTTAAAGGTGCGTATTCACCGAATGACACGTTGCAGCATCTAGCGCGTCTACCATTATTTAGTTTTAGTAGCACTTGATTTCAACAAGCGAAGGAATACGCAAAGAAATTTCTTTTTACACAACAAATTAGCCACGTGCCTCCCTAATTATTGAATGTAAAGTTGGTGCTTCCACGTGCATCAGGGAGCATGCGGTCAAGATTAACGATATCACTGAACTAGATGGCGCCCATCTAGCAGTTCAAAATCTGCATTTAAAAACGGTCGGTATAAAGAAAAAAAGCGCCTGTGATGTCGTTAGGCTTAACTTTACCGCTTGCTTCCTGGAGCACGTGGGCACACCAACTTTACACTCAATAATTAAGGAGGAACGTGGCTTGTTTGTTGTGTAAAAAGAAATTTATTTGTGTGTTCCTTCGCCTGACGAAAGTAAGGGCTAGACAGAACTAGATAGCGGCATATGGCTATATATGCCGCAGCTTGTCATTTTGTGGCATTCCCCCTTTAGTTGTTGACACACCAGGACGTTTCACGGACAGCTTCACTACTGAATTCAAACCTAGCCCTCACTATACTTTTTTGGGACATTTTTTTACTGCTCTTCCCACAGCAAAGAAAAACTGCTACTATCAAAGCCCTTCTTGATTCCCACAGAAACAATCTTGTATGGATTGGGGATTTTTATTTAACTAGCATCCCTTTGAGATTCGGTATTGTAACCCAACTTCGTCAATTTTCTCTCTTACATTCGTGGCAGTCAAACACCCCACACCCTTGATCTCGTCGTCACCTCGTATTCTAGTTATTATGCAGATCAAAGTGTATCACCCATCCTTCACTTGGACACAGTGACCACTGTTTGCTTTCCTATCTTTCATCAACTGCTCCCTCAAATAAAAAGGAATGGGCTATCACCCGTGCCTCGGTAGTGGAGGATGTCGAAGTAAATGAGAACGATGTTAAACACATCCTGCACGATGTCAATAGAAGATCTGCTTTCAGGTCTGCTCCAGGTCCAGATTGTGTCCACCAAGTTATTCTGAAAGTCAGCCTCCTGCTGTTTTTTTTAACCGCTATTTATGGCTGGTATAATTTATGACTTAACAATACAATTTTTGACGGCTCAAACTCGAAGAAAGTCAAACACAGTAAACATCTCCCCACTTGAAATCACGCTCCAATTCAAAATCAACTAACAAATTATGAATTATTGACGGGCTGAAATAATTCATGTTGACACGACAGTCCTCCTGTCTTCATCAGGCCGCCACAAGATAATTATACATTGCCCGATGTGCTCTATTGATGGATTGAGAATAGCAGACGACTAGGATGCGACTCTCACACGTGACGTAGCCTCCCATATTTACGAGGTAGTGGCCACTGCATTTCACTATGTCACTTTTTTGTGAAGCGTTTTTTTCAACAGTAAAAATGTTATCCATCTCAGGAGATTTCGTGGATCACAGTGCACATATTCAACTTAAGTTGGAAATGTGCACTAGGATGGAAGAAAGCTACCGAGATGTAGATGTTTACTTGTTTGGCTTTCTTGGTGTTTGAAAGATTATGTTCTACAGTGTCTGGTATAATTGTTGGCTATGCATTGTGATACGCTTAAGTCAAACTACAGTAGACACCGTTTATAAGTAACACTGTTTTAATGAATTATTGCTTTTAAATAACTTATGGCGAACAACCATTCTACCAGATTTAGTGCTATTCTCTTCCGGATATAAATAATTTTCGGTTACAAGGACTCGTTTTCACTGTCCCGACAGTATATGTAAATTTGTGTAAATTTTTCAAATTTATGCACAAAAAAACCTGGTACAATGATAAAAGTTTGGTGATTTTGCTAATATGTGGCGAGGGCAACTAACTAAACTACCAACTGTATATCACTATGAGTCAAGTTACGCTTTATCCACCCTTACCAAAATGGATTAAAAATTAGTAAACTTCTTTAATAAATAGTACTAACATCAAGCTCCTTTTTCGATTCCTCAAATCGATCTCTGTCGCACGCGTCAATAAGAAAGACGATGGCGTCAGCTGCTGGGAAGTAATCTCTCCACACTCTTCTTGCTATAACAGAAATAGTGGAATACTTATTTAAGGAGTTATTGACTTAATCAAACTGAAAAAGAAAGGTACCACATATCGTTTACTAAACACCCATGGACATGCTCAGTAAATTAGCAAAAATCGGGGAAGATCATTAATTAAAATGTAACCCAAATATCTTACACTAGTTCTGTTCTGGGAGGTCGTTTACTTTATCACGGAAAAGTCAACGTTATGTAATCATTCACGTACGTGAAGGATTCAAGCCAATATTAAGCACAATGCTTTTATTCTTATTTATTCACAAATTTAGGTTATTAGGTCGTCACTCCTCCAAAATCCTACATAATTTACACTTAAAACAAATTTTGAAACATATAATCCTTCGTAACTAAATGATCGGAGGCGAATGCAGGTTGAAATGGCAATGCCCATCCAGGAGAAAGTAATCGACGAGTCCTGGATTATTTTTCCAACGAAATTGACTTCATTTTCCCTCAAAATGCACTTACATTAGACTTAATATGTATAATTCGCAATCAAAATTAGTCGTCAGTTTACATCACACTGGTTTGAAGAACTTTTTTTATGCCTGAAGAAGACAGCAGGAAGAAAATATTAAAGTTTCTTCAAAGCTGTCAAAAATTTGCAAGCAATAGACTAGCTTTTCGTATTTTTGAGACTGGTTTGTAAAAAATCACGAGCGACTTTGATCATGAATCCAATGACTCAAAATAATCTAAGCCTTTTAGATGTATTTAATATATAAATAATATCAAGTAAGTAAAAATGAAAAAAAAACCAGGGGTCCACTACCGCAGAAGCTCCAAGCAAGATCTATCTAGGCCTGCTATCGAGGACTATCTAGATTCCGGCACGTGAAGTTTTCCGGCTAAGTTTTTGGTTGCGTTTTCTGATGTTATGTAGTTACTAGCCAGTCCTAGCCACTTATGAACTAACTGAACAACGATAGCAAGTGATATACACAAGCAGAGTTAACTCCACTTAAAAAGGAAAGCAAGCAGTAGATACGCAGTTTCTCCAATAAAATAAATTGGGATACCTCAAAGAAACTTGGCAGAAGACAATTTTGACAACTTTCTGCAGACGTAATGCGATAACTTTTGCAATTTTGTTGTAGTGCTGTCTTAGGTGAAAGGGTTCATCGAAAACTCAACGGACAAACATTTTTTAGTGTTCTCCTGTGATGAACTGTGTATTATATTCTGAAGAACAGACATGAGAGGTGCTTCATAATGAATAACACAAATTACAATTATCTTCTATGAACAGTGTTCGTGTCTCGAGCAAATAAATATTACTTTAGTTTACAAACATATTAAACACGACAACGACATAGTGCTCACCTTCGCGATGGCCACCTAAATCAAATGTAGTAAACATCATATTCCCAACAGAAAGTTCTTCTGATGCTAAACAAGAAACAAATAAGAAAAGTAGTAAGTATGCAACAAAGTAAGCCTACACTTCAAACAAATTTTGTAAACAAATAGAAATAAAGTCTGGAGTGATAAAGAGTTTTAATCGTTAAGGCCTTTCCCACCTAAGACTGAACACATCTTCAGCTAGAAGAACACACGAATATAGTTACGTTTCACAGAAGTGAGTAGGCCGACACAAAATTAATATTTCTACCAGAGTAAGACACTTACCTACATGAGAAATTAGTTCTCCGAGTGGAGAATGATGATGTCTTGTGTTACATAATGGTATCTCTTCCTCATCCTACGGCACCTCTTCTTGTGTCAGACTGCATATTTACTATGACAATATATGAAAAATTGCGTCACTTCCATCCCCCCTCTCCACTCTAACGTGTCTAACCGATCTTTGGAATGTGATGTCAATCAACTGGTCAGATATTCCGCAGGGATAACCTAACAAAGCCTTTGTCGTTCGCCATAACAAACTACATTTCTCCTGTAGTAAACGCCTTACCCTAGTATAAATATTACTTTTCCTTCGTGGTTACTCCTTGTCGAGTTACGTAATGGGAATATTATAGAAATGTGGCTAACCTGGAAATTAAACCCATTGGGAGCAGCCTCCTGATTGTTCAGGATCTCAATCCGTTTCGATGCCCCAGGCCACCCAAGGGCACCAGTCATCTTGCACTGCAACATAGTGATATGGGTTCAGCCGCACTATTGCCCATCCAGCCAAAAACCCAACCACAACTCCCCCCCCTCCCCCCAGCACGTGGTGACAAACACCGCCTTCCAAAGGCTACCGTTAACAAGCTTCTGGAGACAACGCCCCACCACCGGACAGGAGGGGGGGAGGGGGCACCAAATAAGGGAACCAATTTGCCCACTCCATGCTAAAGGCGTCAACAAACTCTGCACCTGGGCCACGATCCCATGCCCCAAACATGGGTAGCTTGGCCATCACTGGCAATGCGAACATATCAACCTCCACTTGACAAATACTACAAAATACATTTCGACACAATTGGAAATCAAACTGGCTCACACACACTGTGGGTAGGTTCCATGGAATGTGTCCCACCTTGCTTATTGACATGTGCCGCAGCTACTAGACTGTTGCTAAAATTTGCGGGGGGACGAGACACATGCCTGCACCGAGTTTCATAATGCTCACACTGCTGGTTTGAGAGAAATTACCCTCTGAAGACTGGATCAGGACCGATTCACCTTTTAAGTCCACCTCAAACGATTCCACCGCATAAATCGTAGCCAATAATTCACGAGAAGTGATATGCAAACTGGTTTGGGCAGCTAATCATTTTCCTCTGGCCGTACGCCCCGCAAGGTCGCACCCCAGCCAATATTCCACGCATCTGTGCAGACCAGCATCATGCAGACTAAAGGACAGCTGCTGCGAGGCGGGCGTGACAAACGTGTTGTACTTCGTTCTTCTGGGTACAATGCGAATACAAGGGAGCCAGGGTGAGTGTTCGGCGAATGTGAGTTTCTGAGACGAACGTAGTGTCCATGACGAGGAGGTGTAGGCAAGACCATAATGTGAAGACTCGTGGGAACTTGCGGCTGATTAGAGTTCGACGAACGGAGTTCTACCAAAGCGAACGGGGTAGGGGACAGATTCAAGGCGAACGAGACGAACGTAACGATCGTGAAGGCATGTGGGGCTGGGAAGCCATGATGGATTGCAGTGAACGTCGGCTTCAGGGGAACGTGTTGCAAAGGCAAATGTGCAAACTGTGCTGGCGACGGTCGTCCAATGACGGGGAGTCCGCTTCAGCTTGTGTTCACGAGACGAAAGGAGGCAAAACAAGGCGAACATGATGAACGTGCGAGCGCTTCATTCTTCCGTTGCCTGTTTTCTTGCATGTTCGGTGTCGGTCATTGACAAAACATTTCAGGGTGAAGCTTTCGACAAACGCACAAAAGGGATGGAAGGTTAGTCGGCGAATGTGGGCTTGGGGTCTTTCTGTCGAACGTGGGTCTTGGAGGGCTGCATGGATGGCGTCCATCATGGGGCGAACGATGACGAGCGAAGTAAGATGGTGAGTGGTTGAGAACGAACGAGCCAAGAATGGAAGTCTTCAACTTGTGGATCTTTTTAAGCTGACCGCTTAATCATTGGAAAGGCTGATAGATCCTGGGTGCGGAGGGCTTGATGGACAAGAACCCATGATAACTCATTGGTTTCTTGAAAGCCTTCTTGTAATTGGCGAGCGTGTGAACAACGAACGTGGTGAGCGACGAATGTAACGAACGGCGAGTGCCTGATCATGGTGCGGCTGATGAGCGGGCGTGCAGATGGCGGTCGTCGGGCTTCAGTGCCAGATGGCTGTTGGGAAGCGAATGGGCATGCGATCGTCGAGGTGAACGTGGAAGAGGAAAGCTTCTTCAGGCGACGTCTGGCGACGAGAGCTTGAGGAAAAAGATGATTAGCAAACACGAACGCACAAACAGGAGTCTTCTTCATGTGGCAGGCGAATGAATGTAGCAGGCGATGACCAGCAAACGAACGAACGAACCAATTCATCGTAGAGATTATCGGCGAACGAACGAATGCGAACGGGAGTCTTCTTCAAGTAGCAGCGAACGTGAACGATGAACGACGAACGGTCACAGGGTAAAGATGTTCACCCAGCGGCAGCTGGAGGAAAGGAGATGACTGGCTAACGCTTGTAACACCATTTATGGAGGGCCTGCGCGCGCTGGACCCACGCATGCACAGGTGGGTGTCTGAGCTGGGCGTATCTAGAGAATTTTGATTCCTCCAGAGGGTAGCGAGCACTCAGGAACTGAATGCAAATAAATTTACAGGTAGTATAAATTCTGGCCGGCAAGCAGAAATTATTGTTTAATGATTCGAATCCAAGATGAATGAAAAGTTCGGAAAAAAATGCTTTTAATGCTTACACTTATGACCCTGGTCGGTCCAAGTTACGGCCTCAGTTACTGAATCTGCGTAGGGCCCCAAATTGTCTTGAGCCGGCCCTGCACACTCATTTGACAGTCTGGATGTAACATCATAGGCGCAGGAGTAGATGAAGTATTCGTTCGATGGAGCAAAGAGCACATGCAGTAGGAACAGGGGTAGGTCCGGAAGGCTGGTACCGGTACATGAGGACCGGAATCGGGGTATACAACTACAAGGAAACAGTGACGCCGGGTGCTGAAGGATGGGGCATTCCGCAGGGCCAGGCAACAAAATTCGAAGTTAAAATAGGGAATTAAGTCGCCGGAATTAGTAGAAGCTGGGCGTGGAACCGGTAGACAGCATAGAACTGATACAGGTGCATGATACATGCATCGTGGTCCGGGAAAGGGACACTGTATGCCAGACGTTGGACGGGACGTAATCGGTCGCTAAAACATGCTGGGCGTCAAAAAGGGATGGGACCGATCAAACGGACAGGCACAGGCGTAGCAGAAGGCGAGTGGCCAGCGGGAATTGGCTATGGCCGGACTGTGGATCCTGTCTGGATGAATCGGTGTTGCTGTACCTGGTCTCGTCCTTAGGTCCAGTGTAGTTACCACTTGTGTGTTATGTGGCGGAAGCGTAGCAAAGTTGTTCGTAAGAAGCATACTAAGGGTGAAGATCCGGAGTCAGCAGCAACCACAGAGAGCAGTCTGGAGGATTTTGGACGTGTGTTGAACGATGCCAGATCCTCACGGCGCATTCATGAAAAGTGGCAAAAGTGAAGACAAGAACATTAAGGCAAGATGCAGAGGCTCAACGCAGAACCCTCGGCACGCTGTTGGCAATCCCCACATATTTGTCGGATCGGGCAAGTGCAGGGAAATCGGAAAGGCCCGGGGGCATACAAATGAAAAGGGAAATCATGGCGAATTGTTACCCACTGAAGAGTGATGGTTGGCACAAGTTGACGTGGAGGCAGCACTGTTACAGGCCGAGAGAAGTCCATAACCATAATGGCAGACGAAGGTCCAGAGAATCGGGATCGTGCAGAGAAGTAGAAACAGGGTGAAGTGCGGCCGAGACGGAACAGGAAGGCAAGGATGATTCTATGGATGCAGGACCGGGATGGCGAAGAGAAAAAGATTGGCCATTCGGAGGTTGTCTGCTGTGGACGAGGATCGGAAGTAGGTCAACATGTCTAGTAGGCACGAGACCAAGGCCAAGGCCGACGGGTCCTGTAATGAGTGCAGAAAGCATATCACGGCAGAGAGGGTGGCACGGGTGGAGGGTAACTATACTTCGAGGAGAACGTAGCAGGAATGAAGCTGCTGGTATTTGTGTTGTCTAGAACCGGAATCAACAGCCATAGAAAGATTGGCTGATGACAAGAATTGGTTGGTTCCCTAAGATCCGAAGGCGGCCGTTGCTTGGGTCTGGAGATGAACATCTGTGGCTAAGGTTCGTGCATTGTGTAGTACAAGGGAAACTGCTTGTTCAAAATCAAGGAGGCAGCTGTGTCCACAGTTCCGAAATCCGTTGAGTGAGGTGTCTGTGTGGAAGAGGGCTTCGGACTGGAGACGGGCAGACAGCAGCAGCCGGCCACGAAAGGCCATGGTTTAGGCGACGAGTCCCACTCCCGATCCCCGCATGGCAAAGACAGAAAAAGTTTTGGTAACAGGTGACTAGTTCAAAGCCCAAGTGAAAGTCTTCGTGGGAAATCGACGCATGTATAGTTTTTTATGTAAGCGATAGCGTCTTGAAGGAGGTAGGCGGACAGCAGAAGTGGTTCTGAAAGATACCGGACCGAGTGTTAGGACCCGAACCCGTTCCCACTGATCGTTCTCGTTGGGAGAAGGTCCAGTTGGTAAGGAAAGACTATGCCTCTGCCTTAGTCCGTACTGCCCCCCCCCCCCCCTCCCGCCGGCAAGCCGATGATCGAAAACTGACCAAGTTTGAAGCGGTGCGGAAGGTGACTGAGGGGAACCAGGGTAACCATGTCAAGCCCTTTTATCAAGGAAGGAATCAGGAACAGTGGTTGGTTGACAAGAGTAATGTTGACGGTTTGTCCGGACCAAGAGGCTTGATGAAGTAATTGCAGACAGAATCACGGACCGAGTTGTAGGTTGTGGTGGTTAGTGAACGAAGCGGCCCTTCGGCCACAGAAGAGTACATCTGGAAAGGAGATCTTCTAAAGAGAGGTCGACCTGTTGCTATTGTAAATGCTGAGTGAGGATTCCAAACCTTGAGAACCGTGAATCGGGAGTGGAACGCAAAAAAAAGGTACCGGGCCCAAGTTCAAATCATGGTTCTCTGTGAAAGAGAAGAGGTACTAGCGTTCGGTTGTCTGAGTGTGATGATCGTCCTAGAAGTTAGGCGGACAGCAGAGTGCCGGTTCACTCAGGGTTCTGGGCCAGGGCATTGGGGCTCGGTCCACTAGCCCCCAGGGCGCACGGGTGCACATCCGCAATGTTAATTTTGTTGAACAGGAGGCTTCATGGCTTAGGCCGGAGGTGCGTGGTGATGAAGCCAGAGGCTCGACGCACAGCCTAAGACTTGTAAGGAAAAAGGGCATATTGGTTCCGGACAGGGAACCAAAGATGGATTGAACGGGAGGCTTCGCAGCGCAGTCCGGGGTTTGCAAGGTAACATGCCATGCTGTGGAAAGGGAATCGCCTGGAAAGGCGATCGGCTGGATGACTGTAGGTGTAACTCTTGAATGGCCAAGGGAACCCAGACCTGAAGGACAAGGATCCGAAAGTGTAAGGAAGAAAAAGGAACCGGGCCCAGCAGAAACAAGGCTCGAACCTCGAGTCTTGGTTGCCTGTGGAAAGAAGACGATCTGGTGCTCATGTGTTCGAGCGCAATGGTTGTCCCAGATAATGCAGGATAGATGAAGCATTGCAGAAGATAGGTGAACCGAGCCCTATAGTCCACTGAAAGGATCCGGGCCCGGGAGTTGGAGCCCAATCCTGATCCCCGGGTGCCGGACGCATGGACCAACATCCGCAGATGCAACTGAAAGGAACCGCAGTGTTGGTGAGGGCAAGGAAACAGTGGATCATGGTCCGCTAAGAACCCCGGACAGGGACTCGGTCCCATGCTCCAGGTGTCGAAGTGCACGAGACTACAGGAATAGGAAAGGAAGTTTTTGATGAAAATAGTAGCGTGTTAAGAAAGCATACGGACAGCAGGTTGCGGTCTGCAAAAGGGTTCGGGCTGGGCGGTGAGCCCCGGTTAGAGTACCGGCATGCAAGCACAAGTGGTATCGAAAGTTGGGCCAAGTGACAGTGAAGCGCCTAAGTGACGAACCTCGTCGGGAACCGACGTACTTACTACGCGAGGCAAACAACGGTGTTGTCAAGAAGGTACAAGGGTGACCGTCAATGATTTCCAAAGCGGTCTGCAAACGAAGAACTAGAACACGGGAGAGTTCACGAGCAACCTAGGTTGCCCTAGGAAGAAAGATGAGACGGTTCCCCAGCGGACCGCTTATATAGGAGGCCTGCGCCAACAGGAGGAAACTGCTAATAAGAAAAAACAGGTAATGTATATGCATCGGCAATTAAAAACAAGTTTATGGTTCGTTCGTTTTCTAATCTGTATAATATTTGGTGAGGAGACATGTTAATTAGTTAATTATTTATTGTATTCCGTACAACGAGATATGACATGTAAATGAGAACAAAGGTAAATTGTCAACAAAATGTACAATAAATAAACGAAACAAAAAAGGGACAGACGGTCCATTAAAGACGAGATACAGAGGTGCCGTTAAATTTGCATAAGTGTGTTCGACTCTTTGGACACCTGTAGCACCGCGATACCCTGCATGTGGTCAAGTGCTAGCTCCCTTAATGACTTCAGGTTTTGCTGGGTTCGAATTTTGCACCACTTTCCTAATCTGCAGCAACAGTTCCATCCAGGCCAAAGCCCCTGCTATTCATACCACCCATACATGCAGTAACGAGAGCGTTGAAAGAGCTTTGAATGGTGCTCTATAATGCTGCTTGCTGTACAAGCATCAACAATTCCATTGTGAGCATGACACCAGCTCGGCAAGCCTGATGACTGTGCCAACACTATGGTAAACACAGCGCTCATTTGTGTGCAAGCTCATTGATGGAGCTATTAGTGAACGTATCACACGTGGCCAGTCCGTAGAATGACATAGTCCCGGTTTATTTTTAATTCTTCAGGAGAAAAACTGAAGGTGCGTAAGGGTGGCTTCCCCGACCGCACCTTTTTGATATGGTCATCGCCACCAACTCTGAAGATAGTTCAACTCCCAAGAATATTATTTTAGTAACCCAAATCAATCTAGGACCATTAAGCTGAAATGCCACAACCATTTCAGTGTTGCCACCGAAACCCATCTCCATTGATTTTGTTCCACTGTAAGTCAGTCCATTCAATTTCAATATTTCGTCTTTCAGAAGAAACTGCAGTGCTTGTCGAGTGGATGCCAGAAGGACATCATAATCTTCATAAGCTATTACATAAGTTAACTGGAATTCTTCTAAACTAGCATCCAGTAACTATGCATGGAGCCATTTATTTCACTGCCTCATCCAGCACCAGACAGAAGAGGAACAGCGAAAGAGGGATACCCTGCCTGACTCCACAAGTGGCCAAATAAGGTGGGACTCAAGGCAGTCCCATCGGATCGAGAACAACTGCCACTCAGAAGTGCAGTAATGTAGTGTATGTAACGCTTCCCTTCGCTGGATAGCATTCATAAGATCCTTGTGAGAAACTTTGTCAAATGCTTTGATGCATCGGCAAAACATGCGTATTCAACTAAACCATTTTTACGATTTTTTTCTAAACTACATAAACCGCAAGCTGCGTGGCGTGCTTTCTTTTAAAGCCAAACTGGGCATCAGTGGTACCAGTCGTTATCTTGAGTCTGTTCAGCAGAAGCAGTTCAGAAGGTTTGCCAAAGAACATCATAAGGGCTATCCCTCGACACTCGTTACTATTCGTTTGGTCAGCAGTGGCTTTCGTCAGAATGAGAAATTACATTCTGCGTAGCAATATCCGGGCAGTGAACATGTGTGAGGGCTGCCAAACAAAAGTTAGATAAAAGCTGGTGAGCTAATGTGCCTGCAAATTGGAGGTGTTCCATCGTTAAGTCCTTTAGGGCCTGGCAGTTTGTCTCGTCACGCTTCATGGTCTTCAACATACAGTTGATCTCCACAGCGGTAATCTCTGGGATTGGCCTGTCAACTGTACCATAAATTAGGATTGATGTTATTATTATTATTAGGATAATTTTTCAGTACCATAATTAGGAATTCCAGTACCAACATTAATTTCCAATGTGTGTACGAATCACAATTACCATAGGAAAAAGTGCCAGAATTAAATTTCCAGTATACGTACGAACCACAATTACTATAGGAAAAGTAGTCACTTACTTGAACGTAAAGTTGGCACAGGCTGTGCCATTCTGTCATCTTTCAACATGTAAAGTAGAGTTGTCTTTCCTGCATTGTCCAGACCCAAAAATAACAATTTTCCGGACTTTTTGTAAAACCCTAGTAGAAAAGAAAGTACCATATACATTAATATTTAGCTTTAGGCCGACCCTGCCTAGAGGTTTGAAGCGCCCTAGCCGAAGCCGTGGCACCAAGCTTTACAACTCTAGTTCAAAACTCGGATCGTAATCAAATTCAGCGACCAGAGACTGCATTGCAACGGAATTGGGGTTGAGAAGTCAAAACAAATTTTATCATTACAATTGGTATTCGTAAGTCGGCATTGTAAAAGCCACAATATTTCCACAATTAAGGCTCTTGTTGAGGATGGAGCAGTAGCAATAACCTCATTTCGGTTTCCAGTTACATCAACGTTGTTCGAATGCACAACAAAAAGTGTCGCAGTATTGATGAAGATTATTTTTGTATAGCTTGTTCAAAACATTACCAATAAGCTATGGCTAATCACACTTAGTGCATATTTAGCCCTACACAAGTGTTGCTTATTCCTGCCAGAAGTACTAACTTTAACAGTACATAGGCATACACACACACCGGACCCTTGCAATCTGAGCTGGTACGGGTATTATTTTAACCATTCTGGTGAACCTGAAATTACCTTCCTGATAAAAATGTCAACAGTTCTTTTTTCTGTTTTGTGACGGAAACTTTCGGACCTTACTAGAAATGCCAAAACTGAGCAATGTTTTTGCAAAAAAAAAAAATGGAAACTGCTGAAACTTTTAAATCTAAGATCTACCAATTTCTACAACCTTTTGGACATGATAAAGAATACCTAGAATAAATCCTTGATATTTTGCACATGTGCCACGTTTCCTGAAACTTATAAGCAAAGTAGGCATGTGCCATGCCAGCATCGCTGTATTTGATTGTTGGTTGCCAAGTAATCTACAAATGACAATCACCTGCTTGTTGATTTTTGCCTTATTAATTTGACAGTGCTTGGTATTTTTAACTCCTACTGGTTAAAAGGAAATGAAATTAGCACTGCCCACATGGTGCATACGTCTATACCAGGTGGTGACCTTTACTAGCAAGTGACATATAGCCTACCACTGTACGCGACATTGTTTAATCAGTTTTCGACTATGTAATTTAAAGTGATGACATTAATTAACTGAGAGGGTCATCAAGTACTATTTTTTTTTTCAATCTTTCCTTCCCCCCCTTTCTGGCAGTGAGGCCAACTAATATAGTACCTTTTCTTATCCTAGCCCAGGCTCCCACCATAGCCAACAATATGTAATGAACCAGCCGAGTGGGTGTCAGTTTGCATTAGGCTGTAATCCTTTCCACCCAGGGTTGGGTTTTTGCCTGTTTATTACCGGCTAAAACTGGCAAAAACCAGCAAGCCGCTTCACACGCTTATTTTCACGGTACTAAAAGACATTCTTCTCACAATATCTATGCAAATTTTCGACAATCAGTTGCATAGATCATGTGAGAAGAATATTTTTTACTGTGAAAATAAGCGTATGAAAGGTAAATAAGAAGTGAATTAAGAATTTTTAAACTAAACGATGTGACGTTTACAAGGGGAGCTTTTATAATTTGCCACTATTTGACAATTGCAGGGCACATTTTTTTTATTCGACTTCAAGAAGATTTTTGCCGGGACGGACAAAAACATGGTAAAAACCGGTTTGGGTAAAGTTTACATTAGGCACATACTTGATATACTCCTGAAATTGATTCCAAATGGCTCCAACAGCTTCCTAAATCCAGAGAGAGACGGTTTTAGAGTGCAGAAAAGTGCTAAAAGGACTTAAAACGGTCAATTTGTAACGTCACAATTCTTACAATTATACGGTGTTTGCGTTCGCTCGTAGGACCGGCAGGGCAGCTTATATTTTTTTCGTAAACAGCTCAGAAGGCAGGTTAGATCTTGCTACGAAACTTCGTTACTTAGCACCCACTCACAGAACTTGTATGTAAACTGACTTTGTTGCCGATTTGTTGTTGTTATAGTTAGGTTATGTTAATAATTTAACACGTTTCCGCCACTTGGGTTCAATTTGTTGTGCCTTCAGTGAAAATGTGGTATTAATGGAGTTTAACCGAATCACGCAAAATCACTCAATTTTGGTAGGTTCTTTTTCTCTTTTTTCGAATTCTGGGCCATGTGCGTAAAGTAAATTGTTCCAAACTTATTAAGACAGTCATTTTGTCCCTTAAATTACACACAATAAATTTCGCTGCACGTAAAATTAAAAAAGAAAAAGAAATAAAAATAAAAATGTGCGTCAAAATTTCAGTTGCTACTCACCTAAAAATCCTAAGATCCCGGTAAACCAATCCCATATAAACATCTTTACGTGTGGATTTTATGTTTCCTGGACATACAAACGTGTAAATTTAAAATCTAGTTGCCTCGACTAACGAAACTACGCTTTTGGATCGGAATGGCCAAGCATAGGACTTATATACTGTCATGGTGCAATAGTGATCAATACAAGCACCATAGTTACAACGTGGAAGGCACTACGTATTCGTAAACACGTTGTCGTATCCACATGGGCTGGGCACAAAAGACACGTATCGCTGGGCCGCTGGCCAGAAAGAAAAAAATCAAAACACCGCCAGCAAGCGAGCACCAAATCAATACACCAACAATAACAGAAGGGGTGCTGATTTCTTATTTAAAGGACAAAAATTGTACTTCTATCTAATAGAGCTCGTTTTCAACTTTACACTTACAGTGTACTTGAATTCCAACGGACAGAACCGTCGAATTCTCTGTGAGTTTATCGGCGAATGTTAAACTGTCTTGACTTTACAGAACCTGCAAACCTTTCATCACGCCTTTATTTTCAAGATATCGTGATAATTTAGCCTCGCAATATTCAAAAAGCCAACTTATGCGCTGGTCAGTGTTTCTTTCCGAAGTCGGCAACGGCGGCCATCTGCCGAACAGATCGGAGTACCACCGCTGCGAGAACGAAACAACAAGCGGAGATCGCCGACATTTACGATCTGCTACAGGCAGCCAACGATGAAGACAGCAGGTTAGATATTTCGTCATTTGTGTTCGACTAGCAATATTGATTAACTCTGGTTGGTACATGACATAATCCCGGTGCTATACCTGTGCAGAAAGGCAGGCGTAGTCAAGTTTGATGGGACCCTAGCTAGATGGCCATCGGTCCCAGGGACTTCCGTCTCTTTTGATCGAGCCCCTTTGCACTCGATAAGGTACCCCCTTTTATAATAGCCCACGCCTCTCGATTAAGGATCCACGATAAAGAATACAGCTTAACAAAGATATTGTTGAGGTCGTGTTGGTTGACCTCATACCTAACCCTGCCAACTATCATCTTTCAAATTATTTATCTTTGTTCAGTATTCTTGTTAAAAAAAAACAGCTACAAGTCATGTATTACCCCACTAGGGCGCCTTGACTATTCAATAAAGCATGGGTAGATCGATGAATAAAGTTAACTGATCTGCGGTCTCATTCTGCCCCCCCCCCCCCCCCACCATTTGTACACCCTGGGACCACGCCACCCGGATGACCCGACCCTCCAGATGCATGTGCCACAATGCCAATTGAATCTTGCCTACTAATGGATCAAATAATACCCCCCACCCCAATCCCCCACCAGACTTTCGCTCCTTGCAGTTAAGCAATCCAGGAAAAAACCTCCCCCTTTCAGTAGCTAATTCATCCGAAAATTCCAAGGCCAGTTCTATTTGCGTTGACTTTTGGACTTAAATGTCTTACTGCCTAAGCGGGGATTGAACCCACGACCTTTGAGACCAAAGGCCATCAGTATGGTTGAGCAGTAGGACTTCGGCCATTGGTTTCACAGGTCGTGGGTTCAATTCCCGGTAGGCAGACTAACATTTAAGTCCAAAAGGCAACGTAAATAGGGTTGCATCTCTATTTAATTATTGTTGAGCCTTCGGCTTTCCGTCTTTATCTCATTCGTTCCACTTGGAGTGTGGTGCCGCAAATAGGAAAGTGTTTGTTTATATGTACAGTACATGTTACATGCTGCCTTTTGGTCGTGTCAGTTTAGTAGGACCTCAGCCTTTGGTTTCAAAGGTCGTGGGTTCGATTCCGCGCTCAGGTAGTCTGACACATAAGTCCAAAAGGCAACGTAAATAGGTTTGCATCTGTATTTATTTCATCCTCCAAACTGCAAGGAGCCTGGCGGAACCAACACCAACTGCCTCTTGGTGGGGGCTAAAGTCACCCTGCTCATCAAATGCGTCTCTCGTTAGCTCTCGTTACTCGCTTTAATCTTGCAACCTCCAGGAAATTCGAATTGGCGCTGTGACCGCCACTGCAGATGGTCAGAACACTTTTGAGATACAGGTAGACGTTACGTAAATCGTCCATCTCTGGGTAGTTAGTTAAAGTGGGCAGAAAGCTGGCTTTAATGATGAAAGTGTGAAACTTGGCACAATGAATCACCTACCCAAGGGTAAAGTTTTAAGATATGGAGCCACTAAAAATTCCACCTTGTGCGTGCGTGTGTGTAATGACGTCATCAACATGGCCACCATTGGGAAACCATTATACCTCCATATATTGCTAACTAACCAATCGATTTTAATTTTCTTTACACCAAATGTAAGTTCTTATGTTATACTTCAAATCATGTTCTGAGCCACTTTCTCGAAAATGTTGTTTAACAAATTAGTCATTTTATAACGTTATCAAACGGTCGCCATTGGCCGTCCCTCCCTCCGGCCAGCCGGCTGGCTGAAAATTGTTTTTGTTGCCTAGTAGGAAACATAGATTACTTATAAATTTATTGCATATTTGCCTGAAGTATGCTCTCTCTGGTTGAGGCTTCCGAGTTGCGACGATCACCCAGCTGCGTAACCCGGTCTGCGCATGCGTCATGTGCAGACCCCTCTATAAAAGAATTCAGGCGCGGCCGGCCTGCCATCTTTTCCCTCTCGATTTGTCATGTGGGTGACTCAAGAGGGGAGGTGGGGTGGGTACAGGTAATCAATGTTCCCAACTAGGCAACAGAAACAATTTTCAGCCGGCCAGGGAAAGGGCCGGCAAAATACCGTTTCTATTGCCGTTCGTAAACACAGATTACCTGTAAATTTATTGCATTTACAGGTGACCTCGTCAATCTAGGTGGTGGGCACCACATGACGAGTACCCCAGGGTTACGACCTGGTTTCCCCCCCAAAAGTTAGAAATAAACTTCGCGCTTTATTGAAAACAGAAAAGGAAATAGGAATTTGGTTCTCGTTCGTAATATGTGGTGGCCCTGAATACTGAATAGGGCCGTTTGTAAATGAGGGTCTTGCTTCTGCTTCGTGACATCTGCTTCGGGACATGTGTAAAGACATCTGCTTCAGGACATCTGCTGTTTTCAGTGCTTAAGGGGGATGTATGAACATGTCTGGCAGTGACAATGGATCCCAGACGATGTAATCCATTGGCTTGGGTCGACATTCGTGAAAGTAGTGGCTTGTGAAGACTGACTTCTCCAGGAAGCCGCTTGGAGGATTTCAGTGATACTTATGTTGCTGTGGAAAGCCTAGGAAGCCGAAATCGCCCAGAGTTCATGTGCGGTTACCCTAATGTTGTTGTCGGAGGGGTCAATGTTGAGATCTTCGTAAGTGTTGAGAACAACAGTTTTGATCCATGTTGCAATCATGGTGGTCGAGGTGACGCCGAAATCTTTTCTGAATGGAAGGAAAAGTTGGTTTCAACCTTAGCGGAATTCATTGTGTTCGGTCCGTTTTATGTAATAGCGTAATGCGCGGACAGGGCAGAGGAAACGTTCGAGTTCATCACCAATGATGTTTGTTAGTGCTGGTATGATGATTGGCTTGGTTGGTTCGCATGGTTTACGATTTTTTGCCCGGAAGGTGGTTCTTGGTTTGAGATGAACTGCTGAGAAGTTTTCATAGAAGAAACAAAATGACGGATCAATTGATAGGGCCTGTACTTCACTGCAACGTAGGCTAGTAGCATGAGTGACAAAGAAAACAGTTTTGCATGTCAGGAGGTCTAGAAAGCAGTGTTGGATAGGTTCACATGGGACCTTCATGAAGGAGTTCAGGACAATGGAGAGGTCCCAGTCTGGAAAGGTGCTTTGAATGAAAGGAAGTTCAACCTCGAATGTTTTGATGAGTGTTGAAATTTTGAAGTCATCCAATAGATGAGAGTTGTTTGCAGCTTTGAAGACAAGAGTTCAGTGTAGATCTGCAGACTAGGGTGGTGGAGCCTTTGAGGCCTTCTTTGAAGAGTGTTGAAAACTTCAAGAGTTCTGGTAGAGGGGGATTGACTGGATTGATTTTCCTTCCGTGACACCAATGAAACCAACGCTTCCAGTGGGAGTCATTGATTTTGTTTCCTAATGGCTTTGCTTGCAATTCTGGTTGGTTCATCTTAAAAAATTCCTGTCTCTTTCAGAAGTTGGATGACAGTAGCCACCCATGATTGTAGGGCTTTAGGTGTTCGTGTGAAATTGGGTCCCTCTTCTTTGCGAAAGCAGATCTTGAGTTTCTGGTAAGCTTCTTGGTAAGTTGATGAGTAGCTCGAGCAGTAGAGGGAACCAGGGAGCTGCTGGCCAGTTGGGTGCAATTAGGAGGAAGAGGCTTTGCGTTTTCTGTAGGAGGAAAAAGGTAGGCGTGAAGGTTCTTCCATGAAAGGGTTAGTGCGTCGACTGTCCAGGCCGTTTCGTCGGGTACTGGGCTGACGAACTGGGGAAGTTTGGCATTGCATTTTGTGGCGAATAGGTCTATCATAGGTTTGCCCCAGAGGTTGAAAAAGAGATTCACAGATTGATGTCTTTAGAGACCATTCCCCCGATGGTGGTTTCTGGCGTGACAGGGAGTCTGCGATCACGTTGCGGCTTCCTGGAATATGGAGAGGGAGGATTGTTGCTCCGAGAGAGATGCAAAGGTGGAAGATTTCTGATGTGATTGGAGTGGAGTTGTCGGGAGCGAGTTCCACCTACTTTGCAAATGTAGGCTATTGCTGTGGTGTTGTCCGACTGAATCTGAATCGTCTACCCCCTTGATGTGTTGGAAATGGCAGGGGCGTTGTAGATAGCTTTCATCTCGAGAATGCTGAGGTGGCATTTCTCGTGCTCCATCCATTGGCCCAAGATTTCTAGTTGATTTATGTGGGTACCCCACCCCTCCAAGGAATCGCGTCCGTCAGAAGGTACAGGTCTGGTTGTGGTTCGTGGAATGGTACAGTCTGTTTTAGGGTTTCTAGGCTTTACCACCAAAGAAGAGTTTCGAAGGGAAAGTTGTTGTCTGTTGGTCTGGATTCTGTTGGTGAGGGGTGCGTCTATTCCCCAGTTGTCAATTCTGAAGTGATGAAAGGATCTGGTCATTCACCTGCCGTAGGGGGACAAGACTTGGTTTGGAGTCCAAGCAACCTAAGAGAGTCGAGTTCCGTGAGGTGTGGTAGGGTTTCTGTCGAAATTGACGGCAGGCATTTAGAGTTGATTCCATTCAGTATGGCGGAGGATGGATGCGAGGTTGAAAACTGCACCCAGAAAGACAAATTCTTGAGCGGGGGCTAGGCGAGATTTTGGTAGGTTGATGCCGAAGCCGAGGTCGGAAAGAAGATGAATGGCCAGATCTCTGTTATGGATTAGTTGTGTTGGGGATTTGCTGCTGCGGAGCCAATCGTCCAGGTAGGCATTCGCTGGGACTTGGTTTTGGTGCAGATGGGCTAGGACGGGTTTCAAAACTGCCGTGAAAATTCTTGGTGCAGCATTAAATCCGAAGGGAAGACACTGGAATGCGTTTATGCTGCCGTCGTATATAAATCGGAAAAGGTGACGTACGGAAGCGTGTAGAGGGACATGGAGATAAGCGTCTTCCAGATCTAGAGACACGGTCCAGTCGTTTTGACGAATTGAATCGAAGGTCTCCGTGATTTTCCATGAACTTGTTTAATGGTTTTAAGTTGAAGATCATTCTTTCGCCCTCGGATATTTTTGGCCAAAGGAAAATCGAGCTGTAGAAACCTGGTCATAGGGGGTGCGTGGATTTTCGAATCGCGTTTTTTGAGAGAACGTCTTGGCCTTCGGAAGTTAGGTGAGGAGTGACTTTGGGTAGTGGGCGCCCGGGGGGGGGGGGAAAGAGATGGAGGTGGCTTGGAGAAGAATGTTGGTTTGAAGCCTTGCGAAATGATGGACACAATGAATGGGTCTGATGTGATCTTTTTCCAGGCGGGTAGGAAATGGCGTAGACGGCCTCCTACTGGCAGTGAGTGTTGAGGTGTGATGTCATTGGTTGTGACGTGATCTGCTGCCGGAGCCAGGGGATGAACGTCGGCTGCGGCAATCGGGGGTTGAGCTGCGAGTGGTGTTCTTCCCTCTTCCCCCGGTAGTTTGATTTCCCTCGAAAGGACTGGTTGTCATGTTGGTGTTTTGATGAGGGTCTTGGACCATCATATGAAATGGAGTAAGAAGATTTAGTCTTGTAACGTGGTGATTTGAGCTTGTCGTTTTCATTTCTGTTGGAGAAAGGTTGTGAGGTCTTGGAGAAGGTCTTGGAGAAGGTTTTGGCCCACAAATTTGACGAAGCGACAATGGTCCAGAAGGTGAGTGATGTTTGTTCGAAATGTGCGTCGAGTGATGCGACGACAATGAAGTCTTGTTAAATGACTTGTGTTTCTTCTGTTTCCGTTTGTGCGACAGAGTTGACGGTTGTCCGCACGGAATTGGAGAAGACGAACGGGAAGTTAAACCAGGAGGTGATGGTGAGACAACATCCGGATATTCAGGCGAAGGGCTTCTGGGCATTTGATTGGTTGACGCGTCCGCAGTAAGTCTTTGGATCTTGCCATCTTGGTGCGACAGTAGTTGATGCGACAAGCGGTAGAGGGCCTGCACATGACGCATGCACAGACCCGGTTACATAGCTGGGTGATCGTTGCAACTCAGAAACCTCCAGCGAGAGATCATACTTCAAGGGAATATGCAATAAATTTACAGGTATTCCAAGTTTCCAAACGGCAAGAGAAACTCTACATCTTGCGAACTAACCAACCGATTTTAATTTTCTTTACACCAAATGAAAGCTCTTATGTTATACTTCAAATCATGTTCTGAGCCATTTTCTCGAAAATGTTGTATTTAAAATGGTATTTAACAAATTAGTCATTTAATAACGTTATCAAAATGGCCACCCATTGGCTAACCATTAAAACTCCATATCTTGCGAACTTAACAGATTTTCATTTTCTTTACATCAAATGAAAGCCCATAGTTTGAACTGAAAGACATAATTTGTCTCATCTCAGGGCCACACAACATCCATCTGTGCAATGCTGAATGTTAAGTCAATAGTCCATTGGCACCACCATGTCCTTTCACGATTGTATTGTTCTTTTACAATTTCGTTTGCAAGGGAGCTAGAAACCAAACTTGACAATTACAAAAAAGTAAAAATTAAACAAATATTATACCAATAAGAACGGAGGGACAATTTGTCAACAGGACAAAACACAAAGACATCATTAAAAGATGGGTATCACTGAGCGAAGTTTCATTAAACTTTATTTACGAGAAACTGTTGAAAGAAGCTTATATTTTAGACCTTTTTCAACTTTTCAGTGGTTTTTAAACCACTTTCTTACAGAAGCGTTTAAATACAACATTTTGGAGAAAATTGCTCAGAACACGATTTGTAATCTACACAATAAGATCGTATAACTCAAAACCATAAAGACTGAAGTAAGTATCTAACAATCACTTTAATCGGTTTTCATTCTTGGTGCAGGTGTTCATGCACGTGTTATGTCTTTGCACGAGGTCTACTATTAATTGGGTTTATGATACACGGTCAAGCAGGGTGGCGTGCTACCTGGAAAATTCAGGGAATTTATCAAGTCTGGAAAATTCAGGGAATTTGAAAAATATTCACCGAAAATCAGGGAATTTGAACATTTTCCGAAAAATCTTTTAGGCCACTTAAAAAAAGAAAGTTGGTTCTCGGGCATTTTTCTCGTGAAATCTGTGGGGGCGGGCGGAATTTTAGTTTTTATTTTTCGGTCCTAAATTTCTGTACATTTTGGGGTATAATTTTTTATTTTAGGTAAAATAAAGAACACTGCCTCGTAATTCTGCTTATCACGTATCCATAAAATTATTTAACGACAAAAATGGTATTTTTTTATTGTCATTTCTCACTAAGGACCATTTTTGATTTGTAACTGCTATTTTTGCCGCGTCGTTTCTTTTTACCGTAAATCGTGGATTAAACGCCCATGGGCTTATGCAGTTAATTTGGCAAAAATAGGGGGGTGGGCTTTAAATCAAGCATTATCAATTTTCTAACCTTTCTGGACATCTATTACAGAAAATTTGAAGCTTTTGAACGATCTCTGAAAGACCAAATTTTACATCCTTTTAATTGCTGTGAAGAAGGGAGGCGGCTTAGGTGAGAGATGCTTTGTGCAGGTGCTAGGAGCTAAAGGAAAAGTCCCCTATTACTACAGGGAGGGAGAAGGGGCCAGTAAACTTGGCAAGCAGTACTATCTTTATTCATAGGTAATTTTTCGTAGAAAAACGACAATTTGAGGGATGGGCTTTAACTCCACTATTTCATGATTTTGACTTTACAGCATTTTAGGGGGTGGGCTTCAGTTTCAACTGGGCTTTTAATACACGATTTACGGTATTTCCCGTCAAAATATCGGTGCGGGAGGGCCTGAGAACCAACTTTTCTTTTTTTTAATGGCCTTACCTATAAAGAATAGGTAAAACTTTCTGTCTTTCTTTCTTTCAGTTAAAACTTTTTTGGTTCATTTGTGAAAAAGTGAAAACTCCTTAGGTCTAAAGTAATGTGGGACATTGCGTGTTGAGTTTTTAGTTTTGATTAGATTGTGACCTTTTCCTGATCTTTACCAATACCATTTAGGGCAGTACAATTTTTGATTTAGCAAAGCAATGCGCTATAGTTATTGCGATTCGAGTGAAATGGGAAAAAATTTGTTTAATCCTGTACTCCACCTTCCTTCGACCCAAAACAAAAACAGGGAAATGTGTTAGTAACGATCTGGAAAACCCTGGAAAAATCAGGGAATTTCACATCACGAGCTTTTGAATGCCACCCTGTCATGGGACGCGGAGAGTGTATGGCGGATACCGTTAACGACAGGTTTGCGAGTGTGTATGTGCTAACTGCAGGCATTCTGCCACCACCCAGCGCTGGTTCACCTGACATCAGTTCATGTGTGGGAGATAAGCAAGGGATGTGCGTAAATTTAAAGCGGCACTCGGTGGCTCGGCTGTCAGTTGGGATCAAGGAAGTGATATTCAGGAGTTGCTGGATGGTGCATATACACCCGCGGCACGGATGTACATGATCTTGGGTACAGGCCCAATCGAAGTGCCCAGGATGCCATTCAGTTTCTACTGTCCAGCATAAGGGAGGCGTGGGCACAGGGACAGGGGCGTGGGCATAAGGGGGGGGGGGGGTCGTGCTCGCGGTTTTTCTGGATATTAAAGCCGCGTATCACACGATGTCCATTGAGTGGGTAGACGCGACCCTGGTGAACATGGGCGTGAGCTCACAAGAGTGGTCGTGGCTCTGTTGGGGGCGCGGGGGTTTGTAACGCGTGTGGGCGGCTCTTGGTCAACGGAGGCAGTAACAGAACAAGGCCTGCCACAAGGCAGTTGCCTTAGTCCTACACTGTTCGCTATCGCAATTAATGATATGCTGGTTGAATTTAGTGTGCCAGCTAACATCGTCTGCTATGCTGACGCTGTAGCCTTGTGGTTGTGGGCAGTGATTTGCAGCAGCTGGCAAGACTGGCTCAGTATGCCTTGACTTGGCTTCGCAGCGCCTAGGGCAAGGAGGACTGCTCCTTGCACAAGCTAAAACTCAAGTAGTTGTGTTCTCGCGATTGCGCAATCTGCGGCTGGACATGTCACCGCTGGTTGTTGATGGGACGGTGGTGCAGCCAAAGTAACAGGTTAAATATCGGGGGGGGCGGGGGGGGGGGGACGCCAAACTGACCTGGAATGTGCACGTCGGCCAGCTGCGTAGCAGGGTGCTGTCGAGGACCACTGTACTTAAAGCCATTGTCAGGTGTCCGCTTGGCACTTGTAGAACCTTTGTTCGGGCAAGCCTCGACTATCATTTGCCATGCTTGTGTACCTCGTTACGGCACATCAGGACTCTAGTGTCCGATAAATGAATGCCTGCACATTGTTTCTGGCTGGTCTGAACGCCTGTGCAGTGCCTCTGAAAAGAAAAGTTGAAATCTTTTTTCGAATGAAAGTTCATATTTCGTGTGAAAGCTCTTCTTTCGAGTGAAAGCTCATTTTTCTAGTGAAAGATCTTCTTCTGAGCGAAAGATTCACTTTCGAGTGAAAGCACATCTTCCGAGTGAGAGCTCATCTTCCGAGTGAGAGCTCATCTTCCGAGTGAGGGCTCATCTTCCGAGTGAGGGCTCATCTTCCGAGTGAG
>JAHWFP010098893.1:0-17916 GCA_023313725.1 Lithobius niger | reverse complement strand
CCGAGTGAGGGCTCATCTTCCGAGTGAGGGCTCATCTTCCGAGTGAGAGCTCATCTTCCGAGTGAGAGCTTATCTTCCGAGTGAGAACTCTTCTTTCGAGTGAGAACTCTTCTTTCGAGTGAAAGATCTTCTTCCGAGCGAAAGATCCTCTTTCTGGTGAAAGCATGTCTTCCCAGTGAAAGTTTGAGTGAAAGATCGTCTTTAGTGGGAGAGTCAGCATCAGATAAACGTTAACAGTGACAAGAGGTCGAACAGTACAATGGCAGGCAGGAGAGGGTTAGCAGGGCCGAGAGTGCTTGAAGCTGTAGCTACGGCGAGGCTTGACAGCACAGTGGGATTGAGTCATGTGGGAAGCAGACGGGTACATGATCAGCAGATAAGATTCCACCCTGAAGATGATAATTGCACGACGAAGAATCTTTTGACGAAAGACGTAACAGGAGAAGTCTTCCCGTGAAGAGGCAGCGGGGCAACAGATCAACAGCGATATGAAGCGATCTTACCGGCAACGATCGGTGGAGTGCCGACAAAAGCGCGCAAAAGACGAAAAGATGAAGCTGGCAGCAAGAGGATCAATTAGGATTGGCACTGTTGCAGGTGAGAAGCGGAAGGTTTGGGTGGTGTAGCACAACTTCAGGAATTGGCCGATGAACCTGGCAGAGGGACCAAATTGAGAATGTGGAAACAGAGGCTTGAGGTTCCAGAATGAAAGACGAAAGCGAAGCAGATGATGATGCGGGTAAACATGACAAGCGGTCGGAGGCTGGAGGAAAAGCGATGGCTAGCTAACGCTGCAACACTATTTATGAAGGGTCTGCACATGCACAGATGGGCTGCCGAACTGGGCCTATCTTAAGTTTTGATTCCTCCAGGGTAGACAGCATCCAGAAACTGAATGCAGATATTTTCATACGGCACATAGAAAGCAGTTTGATGCAGCCTTATAATTTCCGAAGGCAACAACCAACGTCCAAAGTGAACCTGCCTTGTAAAAACCAGAGGCTACGGACGCGCGCCAATTCGAAGGTTGAAAAATGTAAAAGTCAAAAGTAGAAGATGTAACCAGAATTCGAATTCGTCCGTAAGGGAGTCTGAAGAAGAGCGAAATTAATGGTGAAGATTTTATTGACGATCGTAGTGAGTTTCAAAGTTATTCCAGTAACGGATTTTTTCAAAGTAAAAAAACAATACATGTATCTCAAAAATTGCTTTCAGAACCAAAAACAGAGCCAATGACATTTTCTAATAAACGGTATTTTATTAACTTAAAAAGGGTAAAACCTCTGATGGAAGATGTTTTCCCACGGTTTACCTACTTTAGTAGATAACGGAGAATTTTCCAGAAATTTATAAAGTGCTGTTTATAACCAAATGCGAAACTAAGCAAAAATTCTGTCAACACAACACAAAATAGGCTATTAAAATGTTTTACTCTTTTTATGTTTGTAATATATATTTGTATACATCTTTTTACAAAGCTACAAAAAAATGTAATGTGCAGCTACTAAATTAATATGCCAGAAAAATAAGCTAATTGTTCTCGCGCGTTATGAATCTGTTCCACTACATCAGGGTTTTACCCGCGGTTCACACGTATCGGGACAATATACAATTTCAAAATCGAAGTAACATTCACATAATTTTTAGGAATTTTTTTTCTCCAAATTTTCAAGTAACCATTAACGAACGGACTGGTGGAAAGCCACTCTCTGCCCTCAACACATTACCAATGAAAAGTGATCAGAAGTCGCTCATGTTCAGTCAATCTTTCATACCTCACTAAACTGTGTACTAAGGCTGGCATCAATAATAAAGTACAGATTTTTTTTTTACTTTAAAATAAAAATTCACTTTAAATACATACAAAAGTTGAGTGGTGCAAAAAGGATCAAATCTTGTATTAAGGATTACATTTAGAAATGGAGATGCTAAAGAACCACTGAATTCGTGAATTTCAATGTGTGATGACGACAGTACACCATACATGCTCTGAAGCATGCGATGCACGACCGATCCAATGGTTAACCAAATAAAATCGGAACAATCCTTAATACAATTTTGACTTAAAAGTATAAACTGCAAAGGAAAAAAAACTTTTGTTAAACAAAAGGGCGGCTCGATGAAAAATTTGTTAAAGGCCTACACTTGACTCGGATGTCGTCCCCCAAACTTCAGCCTAGGTAACACCCATAATCAAATGGTTGTTTTTCATGAGAATATGTTCATTATTTACAAATTCAGATTAGCATAATAAACATGTTAAACGGAACAAAAGGCATGTTTGATGAAGCATGTTTTTTTTTTTTTTTTTTACTTTGTTCCGTTGTAACCGGCCAGTATTTTACAAAAGTGGACTATAACCAGTTGCTTCCGATGCAGAAAACACAAAAATGATCAATGGACTTAAATTAAGTTAGTTCTATTTAGTCAATGTATTGAGCCAGCCATCGAAAGCCTTCTCCGTAACCTTGCCGTTTAAGAACACTGCACATGAATAATTCCAATGGACGACCAGGCAACTCTGTGCGAGATATTTTTGCCTGTAAAAATACAGAAAAGTAAACATGAATAAGATACACATTTGGGCTACAGCTAATAAAAACATATTATTTACCATTCCCTAGCCTAAATTGGTTATTATTTCCGCCTAGAATATGTAGGTTCAGATTCTTATTTTTCTTTACGCTACTCACTGTTGACCGGTTGACCAAACATTCTTACTCGCCAAATGTTAAACTTTGGTCGCCAATTAAATTCAATGTTTAAATTACACATCCGATACCAAGGACGAAGCTCATTCTTCTAGCGAGTCCTTACATTTGTCATAGCACAATTTTCTTAGGAGTAATTGTAGTATGTTCACACAGCCTTGTAGGAACATACATAATATCCAAAAACTTTTTGATAATAAAGAACAGTAGCATTTTGCCTCATAACTTCTGAACAATAGGGACTAGAAACTTGAGATTAGGACCACACGAAAGGTGGTAGAAAAACCTTCAATATAGTGTACTGAAACTTTAAAATCCGCCACCAAGAACTGAAAATATCAGTTTGGTTTGGGTTTCTTTTATCACCAACCCACCGACCTAATTTGCCTCTAGCAAAAATATTTTAATCGCCTGCTCAATTTAATCGCCGGTGGATTTCTGCACGTATACTAGACTACCTACCCAATGAATTTTTTTCATTATTGTCGCCTTTCAGACACAAAATTCCTGACACATTAAAAATCCTTACTTCTATCGCACCAATGTACCCAATGCTAGTCAGATCCAGACATCTCTGTGCCACGCTTGCACAGACTGGCGTCCATCTTTAGCACACCGTCAGTGGCAAGGCTGGAAATTGGTTAAGTATTCTAATGATAAAAACAAAATTTTCCAGTTCAAGCTAGGGAATGGTAAATCGTGTGTTTTTATCCAAGAATGACAAGGACGAAACGAATATGGTTTCAGCAAGCAAAATAGCTTGTTTGGGGCTCCATTCTACTGAATAGTAGACACCCAGGCCTAGGCCTATTTTTACCAGTAGGTGAACGGTAATTGATATTAAATTTATCCCAGAATGCCTATCCAGTTAAATTTTTTGCATGGCTGAGACTTCGACAAACTGGATGATGGGCGGTTGCCGTTGTCGTCTCCTGGGTTAGTTGGTGGATTGACTGCAATTGCCTTTGAATCTTTTGGTGTACGGAGAGTGGTCTGAGGAAGACAAAGCAGCCACTTGGGGGGGACATGTCTCGAAGGTAGTGTGAAATGAAGGTGGTCTCACACTTCCCTGAGGAGGCCCGAAGGATTTATCAAACGGAACTTGTCTGTAAGCAGCCCAAGAGGCGGAGAGGGCTAAAACCTTGTGGACAGTCTTCTTGACATTGTCAAAGGTGATCAGTGTTCTCACAGGAGAAACCAATTACAGAGCGAATCCAGGAAGCCGTTACGGCTGGAGTAGCGTGTCCTATACTGGATCTGTAGAGGAAAAGTCCATTCAGCCTTTTCTCCACTTCGGTCCTTAGGTGGTGGTTGCCACCTTCGAACATAGGGAGTAAACTCACTTGGTGTTACGACTCTGCTAACAGATGGGAATTGCTTTGGAATCTTTAAAGTGGTGCTAGATTCCAGAGGGGATGAGTCTAGAACGAAGTTGGTGTTGAAGGGACAAACTGGGCAGCGCATGCTGTTTTGGCTTACATTGAAGAAACTAGCCGATACTTTGGCTGGAGAGGCTGACAAGTCCATTAAGTTCTAATGGGTCACCTTTTCCTCTTAATTGGCCACCATGTCTTGGCTGAGCAGATGACAAGCACAGATTGCAGAACTTTCTTCACCAGATATGTCAGCCAAACAAGAATTGGTTCTAAGACCTCTAATTCTAGGAGCTAATTGATATTAAATTTATCCAAGAATGGCTACTCAGTTAAAATTTTTCGTGGCAGAAACTTCGACAAACTTGATGATGGGCATTTGCCGTCGTCGCTTCCTGGGTTAGTTCGTGGATTGATTGTAATTGCCTTTGGATCATCTGGTGTACGGAGAGTGGTCTGAGGAAAACAAAGCAGCCGCTTGGGAGGACATGTCTCGAAGGTAGTGTGAAGTGAAGGTGGTCTCACACTTCCCTGAGGAGGCCTGAAGGATTTATCTAACGGAACTTGCTAAGCAATATCCGGTCCTTCTGCAATCTGTGCTTGTGATCTGCTCAGCCAAGACATGGTGGCCAATTAAGAGGAAAAGGTGACCCATTGGAACTTAATGGACTTGTCAGCCCTCCAGCCAAAGTATCGGCCAATTTTTTTCTTCAATGTAAGGCAAAACGGCATGCCCTGCCTAGTTTGCTCCCTCACGGTCCAAAATAGTCCATGCTGTTTGGGGAGTTTATTGGGCGAAGGGTGCAGCAAAGGGGAAGAGTTCGGCGAAGAGAGCTCAGCGTGACAGCTTGGTGAAGGGAGCGTGAGGGATCTTCAAGGCCGTCTTGGGGAAGAAGACGAAGAGCGGCCAAGAAGAAGCTGATGAACAATACGGGAAGCATGTACGGGAACACCAGTCAACCGCTAACTGGTGTTTACTATTTATACTGCATGTGCAATGAACGCAGTTGTGTTTTGTGTTTTGTTTCTTCTGAAGAAGATGATAGGTCTGCTACACGCGCTCTACCTTGTAGCAGACCTATCACGTTCTTCAGAAGAAAAAGCACAAATCAATAAAATTGTATGTGGACTTTTAGCATTTGTCCTAGTGTGGCTTTACATAGTTTTTCTATTAAGAAGCATCATCCTTGGGGTAGAAATCCAACCGAGGAGGTTCCCTTGAACGCCAGTGTAGGTCCAAGGATTGTGGAGAGTGTGCTTCCACCTGCAAATTCGAAGGGGCTTCATCAAGCGAAGGAATCCTGGAAGGAAAACGGACCTGAACATTCGATTAGGTCTTCTTGGGCGAAAGGGCTGACGATAAAAAAAGCAGGAAAGAAAGTTTCCTTCTCTTCCTGCAAGTCATCTTGGAGCATCTCTTTGAGCAGATATTAGAGCGTAATTTGCGTTAGGTGGTGGGAGAAGAATCGGAGACAGCGGTATCGACACTAACAGGCGTTGATGTTAGATCAGTCTTCAGCGAGTAGGATACATCACCTGAAAAGGGAGACCAGCTGAAAACGAAGGGCACTGGCCTCAGCTTTTGGAAACGAAGCAGGGCTGGTAAACGAAGGGGCCAAGCCATCAGGATAAGATCGCTAATTCACAGGTTGCTTTTCGACGAATGTTTCGATTTCTTTTTCTTCTTCTTTTTTTTGACTTCTTAACACTGTTCTTATACATAGTATCAGAATAAACAAAAGAATCAAAATCAGAGTTGCTGGCGTTGATGCAGACCACAGCCAACGTAATTTTTGATGCGGAAGCCGCTTGTGTGGCCTCGAGGATGCGTATCTGCACGTTCCCCTCAATCCCCTCGACATCTGTTCCGCCTTGTGGCGGGGGGGAAATCGTCCCAATGGAAATCTCTTCCCTTCGGCTTAGCGACGGCTCCATACGTGTTTACCCGGATGCGGAAACCTGTGCTTGCATACCGCACCTACATCACATCAAAGCTCACGCCTATTTGGAAGGTTGGCTGGTTCGAAACAAGGACGGTTTTCTTTTGACCCAGCAGTGGGAAATGTGCAGCTCCTGGTTTTCACATTTGGGTCTTGGTATAAACCTCAAGAAGTCCAGACCAGTTCCAAGCACTTGTTTTGTGTTCCTGGGTGCAATGTTCAACACTGTAAAAATGGTGGTAAAACCACCACTGGAGAGGTTCGTCAAGACGAGAACGTCGGTGAAGACATTCGTCAGAAGGACCAAGGTAACGGCGAGGGAGTTGGCATCGCTCATTGGACTCTTGGACTCCAATGCCAGACTTGTACCCTTAGGCCGCTGGCGGCCACTGGTTCAGAAGACAGCGGGGCAGCCGCGGAACAGTTGGGTGGACATCATTCCGCTACGAGACCTCCCGAGGCAGAGCTGGTCGTGGTGGACGGCGAAGGGAAACCTTCAAGTTGGAGTGCCCATTCACGAGCCCGTTCCGGAGTTGCTCCTATTTTAGACGCCGCCCTGTCAGGTTGGGGTGCTCACCTTGCCGGGGAAACTGTATCAGGCATTTGGAGCGAAGAAGAGAAGGTCCTGCACGTCAACGTCCTGGAGCTCAGAGCAGTTTGGAGAGCCCTCCTTGCCTGGAAGCTAAGGCTGAGGGGTCAGGCAATGGGCATCATGCCACGGCTGTTGCGTATGTGAAGAAAGGTGCAGGCGCACATTCGAAATATCTTATGGAAGAAGCCTCCAGCCTGTTTGAGATCTGCATGCGGTACGAAATCTCGCCGGTTCCTCGCCACATAGCAGGAAGTCTCAACGTGGGGGCGGAAGAGTTGTCCCGGGGTTCACAGGTGCTGTCTACGGAATGGATGTTGGACCCTCAGGGTTGGAAGCCCTGTTTCGTCAGTGGGGAACCCCGTAGGTGGATCTGTTTGCACTACAACAATCAGCTCTCATGTTTTGTGTCCCCGTTCCCGGATGGAGGGCCTGGGCAACGGACACACTGTCAATCAGCTGGGAAGGTCTAAATGCGTACCTTCTGTGGATAATGATCAACAAGTTGAGAGTGGCCAAAGGGAAATTCATCCTAGTAGTCACCTGTTGGCCAGCGCCTCCATGGTTCCCAGAGTTGATGGAGCTGGAAAAGACGGATCCATTCCTTTGCCAATCACCAGCATCGGGGGAGGACCCAGCACCAAAACCCTTCCATGCTGAATCTTCAAGGGTGGAAACTCTAAGGAAGACTTTGCTGAGGGAGGGATTTAAGACGGAAGTGGCATCCAGGATTACGAAGTGTTTGAGGGAGTCCTCGCAACGTAACTACAATGCCAAATGGAAACAGTGGTTCGAGTGGTGTGTAAAGTCGGACTGCGACCCATGCAACCAGGACCTACGAATGCTGACAGCTTTCTTTGAAGAGCTTTTTGTCAAAGGTTGTCCCCAAGGGCTATCGTTCGTGTTGACATGCGTTGGGGATCCAAAGACTGTTTTCCAATGTGGTGGTTTCCAAACAGATGACAACCTTTGAAAGTGGGAGACCAAGACAAACGAAATTGTTCCCCACATGGAATCTGCCGTTGGGGCTGCAAAGTCTTATGGGCGCCCCATATGAGCCAGCTAGAAATGCGTCCATTCTATTTCTATCCCAGAAGACTGTATTCCTAGTCGCTTTAGCCTCGGCAGCACGCCAAAGTGAGTTGGCAGCCGTCACCAGGGATGAGGGTCATATTAGTTCATTATTGAAAGATTTAGTAAAACAAAAATAATCTTCTCACGGCAGAGAACGTTTTCCAAGATGAGAAAACAATACGTTTTCGAGAAAGATAGTCCAAGCGGGATCTCCTCAACCACAGGCGGAAAGTGGGGGGATGCGGACGTTGGCGGCAGAACAGCACTTTTACGTCCTCCATTTTGAATTTGATTTGACCAAGAATGGATTTACAATGATCCAGCAAGAGTGAAAGTAGCATAGACAGTGACAGGAGGGTCATTTGTCGATTCTTCCGTGTAGATGGAAAAGGAAGTAATTGTGGTAACAGGGTTTGACGAAGCCTAGGCCATGGATTCGGTGTAGGCGGAATTTCGTCGTTAGACATCGTCTCGTCGTTTGGGATGGAATCTAAACCCGCCAAGTTATAAAGAAACGTCATGTTTTAACGGCATCTGAAAAAAGTGGCGATGGTTTCACTGGAAGATCAGACATGTTAGAAATCTTTTTCTTAGGCCTAGAAGCACTTTTCTTAGTGTCTTTCTGAGTCAGTTTCCCCTCCTGCTTCCCGGCGTCCACTGTGGTTGAGTTGGTAACCGATGCGTGATCTCTCACAAGCTTCCCTTGAGTTTGCTTCATCAGAAGTCTAGAAGCATTGGGTTTAGGGATGATTGCCCCATATTAAGGTGGGATTAACAACAATGCTCATGGATGTACAATTCGAAATATTTCAAGTGGGTGCAGCGAATAGGTCCATTTGGTGTTGTCCTAACTCACACCCTGGACAAAGCCATGAAATCACGGACTTAATACATTCTAAAATCTCTGGAACAGCACAGAAACGAAGGGTTGGATTAGTAGAAACTGGGTGATGACAGCATGAACAAATGTGCTAAAACACAAGGAAAGCTTAAAGCAGAGACGACACGAAAAAATGTCTAAACGAACGGGCGTTCTGACAATAATTTCGGCTACCAATCTGCGTAACTGTGGCACTTGAGGTGCCTGGATCCTGTTAGCATTAGGTATGTTGGTGCGATAGAAGCAAGGATTTTTAAAACTTTGTCAGGAATTTTCATATTTAGGCAGACAATAATGCCAAAATTAAACTTGGGAGATATTCTGGGATAAAAATGAACAGTTGGCGACTTGAAATAGCCCTACTACTCGCCAAAAGGACAACTAGCAATACAGGTTAACACGCCAAAAGTCATATCTTGTGGCGAGAATAAGTTAGTTGTTGGGCTTAAGAATTACATGGACGGCACAATAATTGTTTTTGTAATATTTCTGTAGTGCATGAATTTGAAGCCATGTGTCAAGATGCTTTTGCTCGTGAAGAACAGACACTGGGAAGTGGCTAATGCTTTATGAGGCCTATTGGCTAAGTGGTGACTGCTGCTGGGTTGATGTAACAGGGGGTGGGGGGAGGCAATATGCTAACTTATTCTTTATCACACCTATGACCAGGGTAAACGATATGTACTGCAATACAATGTTTTAATAATAAAATGTCAACACAATCACTTTGCAGCACTTGGCTATGTTTTGTCAGGCTACCTTCTTATACTGAAGGTAAGTTGTCGCCAAGTTAAACAAATCGAACACATTATTACACGTTGCTTCTCTCCGGTGATGTGACCACCTTGGTCAAAGCTTTTACTATCTACATCTGGCCTATTTTGAAGTACACCAGTCTGGTCTGGTGTCCACATTTAAAGACAAAACATGTTGAATCAGTTCAGATAACCTTTACAAAATACCTGCGAGGCTGCAAAAACTTATCTTATACACAGCGTTTAAAATACCTTTTCTTAAAGCATTAGAATTACGTAGGTTGCATCCTAACCTCTGTCTTACTTTTGCTATATTCAGAGGGGTTTGAGGATATTGATCCACAAAATCCTTTAAAATCCACGGTAATACCTACGCTCAAGGCCACCTGTTTAAACTTAATTTCACCGTGTTTACAATGGACTGTACGAAATACTTTTTTCAAACCGTGTGGTAAATCCATGGAACAGCCTTCCATCTGGGGTGGTCAACTTAACGAGTTTAAAAATGTTTAAGCGAAATCTGAAAGATGTCGACCTAGCTTCTTAAGTACCTAAGTGAAATACTTTACTGGGTAGCACAAAATGAAAATAACTTCGAGGCCCCCAATCTGTCTCCTCCCCCCACATTCTCCTGGTGCATGGTCAGATTTCTCCCCATGCGCCTATTCACTGGTAGCCCCCCACCACCAATTCCCCCATTGTGTGGTGAGAATATCCCATCCCCATCGCCGCTCCCCTCCCTTTGAACCCCTGTTGTTTGGTTTTCGTAGGGAAGTAAATGTCTTTTTGCAATGGAGGAAGCTGAATTGACTGTTTGTCCGTTCTAACACTAAGTGCGATAAACTCAACGATCGTGCAGACATTGATTGTTTCTCAACCTTTTTTGAAAGCTCATCCTGATTGTTGCAGGGCACAAACATTGTAACGCACACACAAACGTTTCTTACTGATTGTTATGCACATACACCTGATGATTTTGCTCAGTGCCACCCAAGCCTTTTATATATATAGATTGAACAGATAAATTATCATTATTTTGTTTATCATCAGCCCTATGATTTCGGAACAACGGACACTCCTTGGGGAGAAGGACTAAGCGTATATTGGCCTGACAACAAGGCGGTACTTTTTTACCCCAAACTCAACCCTTTTTATCATCTTAAATATTCGTTCCGAAACTTGGTCAAATTTTTGCTGACTTTAATGCAGCATTGCAATATTTAAAGCATTTTTTTGACAGCTGTCCATTGAAGCTAATCCCAAGTCTGCAAATAGTTTTTAAGAAGTTTAGGTAAAACTCAATACATACGAAAAAGACTCTCGAACGTACAAAACCTAAGATGTACCGTAAGGAATAGTTTACTTGGATAAGTTTTGTCGAGTGGTCAATAAAATGACACCTCATTACTAACAGATAAGGACCACATTTAATTCGTTAAAAAAAAGTGTTCAAAACAAACAGTACTGTATTATGGTAACAAAGGCTAGCTTGTAACAGATTCTATTGCCTACGTCTGGAATTTCCTTTCAGTTTCTACCACAGGTTTTTGATAATTGATTGTTGAAAACAGATTGTTACGCACAATTTCAGAATCAAAATACTGTACCAGTATTCTTGCAAATTTTCAACAGACTGACGACGTCTGTCTTCATCAGGCCTAACCTACACAACTCAAACTTTTGTCAACTACATCGCCACCATGGAATTCAGCGTTCGAGATCTGCGCACGTGCGTGGCGTGGCCTCCTACATTTTTCGTGCTGGTTCATCCACTGCTTCGTGAGTCGCCTGGAGGAAACGAACTCCCGGATTGGATGGGCCTTAAGAATACTGGTACAGTATTTTGATTCTGAAATTGTGCGTAACAATCTGTTTTCAACAATCAATTATCAAGAATGACGAACTTTCAGAGTAGAAGCCGTTATGGAATTTTCAATGTACCACAGGTTTCTAGTTTTTTACCATACGAGTGGAAATACCTAATAGGGGTGAGAATGGTGTGTCATTTCATTGCTCACACGATTGTTGGATCAACAACCAGTCAGAATTTGAAAGTGCTAACTAACTAGGCTGTTACGATAGCAAATACTGGCAGGAAATTTCCGTAGCCTTGCTTGCACGCCATGAAGACAGCATACTTACTTTTCCCGTTGTCTGTCCAAATAAGCCAAAGACATTCCTAAGTTCATCTTCGCTCGCCGCTCCAGGCCGGTCAATCTTGTTTCCCAAAATTAAAATTGGGCAATTGGCTAGCTGCTCGTCTGTGAGTAAACTCTGTAAAAAGAAATTGAAGGGTCTGTTAGAAATCTCCCTCTACAAACCCTTTAAGTCAAACCCAACAAGTGAACACAAGGATAACTTGGCTACAATTAGGGATGCACCGAAGATTCGATAATTATTCGGTCTATTCGGCCAAAAATTCAGTATTCGGTATTCGGCCGAATAGTGATATTCGGTTTTTGGCCGACGTGTTAAGTTTTGTTGGTATTCAGCCGAATATTATTTAGTATAAATTTATGCAATTGTGTGAATGTAAGAACGTTCAGCTAAGCATTTAGTTTTTGGTTTGTGAGGAATTGTCTTCTGAGATTTCTAAAAGAAGAAAAAAATGATCAAATATGTTTAAATTACAGGTATTCGGTTAAGTATTCGGCCGAATAATTCGGTATTCGGCCAGTATTCGGCACAGAACCGAATAATTCGGTATTCGGCCGAATATGTAAATTGTTTGGTGCCAAATATTTGGTATTCGGCAGTTTAACTATTCGGTTGTGTATTCGGTATTCGGCAAGTTGAGTATTCGATTATATATTCGGTATTCGGCAAGTTAAGTATTCGGTATTCGGCAAATTTTGTATTCGGTGCATCCCTAGCTACAACGCATAAATAAACAATAAAACAATAAATCACATGGTAAAGGGCTAATGAAGCAAACAGTCTGCAGTAAATATTGACCTTATGAACATAACACATACGAACTTGAGAAAAAAGGTAACTGCCTAACTTGAAACAATTAGAAATGCTGAGCAGCTTTCAAGCTCGCCTGTAGCAAGGGCCCGCCACAGTAGCTCAAGGTTAAAGCACCCGCCTAGTATTTTAGTCCCCGTAGTGGCAGTAATGTTTTCTATCTTTCTAAGGTGAGTGTCTTTGTAAGTACACAAGGCCAGTTTTTTATGCAAATGTATAAATAATGTGCTGTCTAGTGTTGGGTGGTAAACCGGTTCTCACGGTGTAATGGTACCAAAAATGCAATGGTACCAACTACCATGCATTGTTAAAATACCAGTATTGTTTTAATATGGAAAAGGTGCTAAAATTATAACAATATTTCAATTAGTTCTTGTGTCGATGGGCTTAAAGTAGTGAAACAGTAAGTAAAAGATCAACAATGGTAAAATTGGAATTCTAAACAATGCACAAAAGCGGAGCCAAATTTGCATTTCTACTTGGATAGCATGTTAACTACACAGTTTAGAAGATGGCTTCTTATGAAATATGTCATGGAACTTACATTAAGCTTAATCGGGGGAAAAAAATTAATAACTCTTTTCCATTAAAACTGTATCAACAAAACACATCTTTAAATAAAATTATTTAAAAACAGAGTGTTGGCACCATGTACTACTAGATAACGCCTGAGAAAACTGGGTACCGGGATACTAAGCTTGGTACCAGTACCGGCTGAAAATTGTCTGGTACCGCCCAACACTAGTGCTGACAATGGACTAGGGCGAAACAATACTGACAATAGACTGACAAGACCCAAGAGGATTCCAACTATCCAACTTATTTAACTTGTATCTAATTTAAGTTCGGTTTTACACAGCCCACCCAAAATAGGTGCACGTGTGTGGTGATGATTGTAGTCATGCAATCGTAAAAAAAACTTTTACGTCGGACTTTTATTTGCTTTAACCAAACCTATAGCAAGTTTCTCAAGCCGAATCTTCTTTCTGCTGCCTACACCAATTCCACACTTTCACTGGGTGTTTATATTTATTTCAACCATATTAGTTCGAGAACTGGTAAAAAGGGAGTGTTTGTGATTCTTTTTTTTAGACTTCTGGCAATGACGATACTTCATGTACAGAGGTGGAGCAAAAAGTTTGGTCTGCTAACAATGATCAAATATAACAATTAAGATTTGCGGTATTGTTATGTGCCATTGCATTGAATAGAACATAACTATGCCTTAATTCTCAATTGTTGTAGTTGATCATTGTTAGCATACCAAACTTTTTGCACCCCCCTGTACTGTGCGCACTAATACTGTAACCACGACACATTAACTTGAATAAGAACAAAGCGGGACGTGATATTCCCATCGGAAATGAGCCTTCCCATAAGCGGTAGGCAGGGAGGGGGGGGGGTGTGCTCTAAAAATGGTGTTTCTGTGGTGACATTATGCTCCCTTTTTAAGAAATGAGATTTGGGAATTATTACGTTTTTCTTTTTCGGTAGGCAAATTTGAATCTGGAAGCAGACGACAGCAGTTATGATGATGTAGGTAAACAAGAACTAACAGCTTGAAGCGACGAATGAGAGTATTTTCCATTATCTGTTCATCGAAAATTTGCCAAACTCGGTGTTTGTGAAGTGTTTAAACATACAGCGTACTTAATTCCAACATATTTATTTATTTCGGAGTCCCAATGTTCGGAGGGCAGCGGCAAAAACCGGTTTTGTTCCTGGTATTTTCCTGAATTTCCCTCTATGTAGAAAATGCAGATCATTACAGTTACAATATTTAGTGTTATTGTAATCAACTTTAACTGACGACTACTGGTTATTTGTTGGCCGATTGTTTTTCCCATTCCAAATTTTGCAACGACTCTTTGTTCTGCAATTGTTAGTGGCAGTGGCAGAAGCGCTCCGTAGAAGCAACCTGACCAGTGGCGGAGCACGAGGATTTTGTTTGATTTTTGGCCAGTGTTGGCGGCAAGTGGTGCACACTTCTAGCCTGTGGTTCATGGTAGATTTTGAAACCTATGCTCATCACTTTACTGGCGTAGATGTGGAAGTGTAATAATTTTAAATTCAGCCAGTGTTGATACTTGTTCTTTTGCTAATTTGCCCATTATATACGTCAGCTGACGAAGTAAAGTCTGAATAAATTGGACTAATTGTAATTAAATAAAAAGTATCTGGGTTACAAAAACCATGAACAGTTAAACTTGTTTTCCAATTCCATCAGTAGAGATATTGGTTCGGGTTTAGTTTCACACGGTCGGTTGAGTGGGTTTCAATATTTTGATTTATTTTGTGTCTGCTCTCCCAACCCTCCCCTAACACTTTCACCCTTCGGTGGCTACAAAGACCTGATAATAGACTAACTTTCCATGATGTTGGTTTACATCTTGTAGTTGTACTACCAGTATCTCATACCAGTCTTGTGGGAAATTTTTCGCTTTGGTATAAATCTATTCAGGACCAAGATTATAACAATTAATCCAAATTGGTAGTTTCTTCTCCTGCTTTTAACCGATTTTTTTTGTCCACCTTTTATCATCACGTACAGACGTAGACCACTCGCTGCTCATATATGTAGAAGATATTGTAAAACAGCCGTCGGAAATTGTCTACATTTGCACCAGCAGTTTGGTTGATTCAATCTTGGTTTGTTGCAAATGCTTTAAGAGTTTCATCGCCCACATCAATGCTTTTATCATAGAGGTTGATTTTGGACATATCAACTTCTGCAGCTGTCACATCTTTATCTTTCACGAATGTGTTAGTCACCATTCTAAGTGTCTACTTGTTCATAGTATCAAAAAAGAAACATGGGTTCAGCTCTTTGAAATAAGAAAAAAACTTATTCAGTACTTGGGCTCCCAATTTTATGAAACCTAGTAAATATAGGATAACTATGAAACCATGAAAAGGAAACTATGAAACCTAGTAAATATAGTATAATATAGGATATCTGGGAAGCCTGTTGTCCGACTACACAGTGGAGACATATTTTTGCTACATTCGTAACTAATATGGAACCACTGCCTGTTTAATCCTGCCCCCCCCCCCCCCCCATGCATACACAAGAAGGCTACAGTCTACCAACTTCAAATGACCACAAGCCATTACAGTCAATAAACCATATTTTTCAGGGTTACCAGTAAGATATTCCAGTCTTACCAGCTATTTGGTGATACCGTAAATCGTGAATTAAACGCCCATGAGCGTATGCAGTTAATTTGGCAAAAATAGGGGGGTGGGCTTTAAATCAAGATTTATCAATTTTCTAACTTTTCTGGACATCTATTACAGAAAATTCGAAGCTTTTGAACCATCTTTGAAAGACCAACTTTTACACCCTTTTAATTGCTGAGAAGAAGAGGAGGCTTAGGTGAGAGATGTCTTGTGCAGGTGCTAGGAGATAAAGGAAGAGTCCACTACTACTACAGGGAGGGAGAATGAGCCAGTAAACATAGCAAGCAGTACTATCTTTATTCACATCATATAACTTTTAGATAATTTTTCGTAGAAAAACGACAATTTGAGTGGTGGGCTTGAACTCCACTATTTCATGATTTTGACTTTACAGCATTTTAGGGGATGGGCTTTAGCTTCAACTGGGCTTTTAATACACGATTTACGGTATTTATGACTAAACGATGCACCTATTAACTGTGCACTGTCTATTGTGTGACCATTATAAATTTATGCGCAACAACTTCATACAATGAAACAAGCTTGGCAATTTTGCTAATATGTGGAGAGGGCAACTAACTAGGTAGTGTTAATATTTTGCCCTAGCCACATATTGGCAAAATTAGCAAGCCTGTATTGTTAACAGTATTACGTTTTTGTACATAAATTGACAACGTTTGCTGAAGTTGGCTTATTTTTGACTTCAGTGTGTGACAACACAGTCAATAGTACAGTATCATTATGTGTCAAATTAGAAGTTTCCCTTTGTTCACCCATACCAGAAACAACTAATGACTAGTAAACTTACTTAATACAAAGGCTGCACCGATTCCGATAATGGACCGGACTGATTGCCGATATTAGAGGTTGTGGATCGGTAACGGCAACTTTTGCTGAAATAGCGATAACGCGGAAACCGAACGAAATAATGACATGCGGTTTGTGGCGTTTTGCTCAAGGAATCATCGAGTATCTTCCTAGCTATCTTTTAACTGTTGGTTGCCATTTTAAAGTTGGTTGCCATTTTAAATCTTTTTATTTTAATGATTATTGAACTTTTGAAGAAAATGACACCACTGATAAAAAATTTGGGATTAAATTTTGGAAGTCTGTATCGGTACTGGTATCGTCAAAATCTTTAAACCAGATCGGTATCGTCATCGGATCAGTAACTTGGTATCGGTGCAGCCTTAATAAATAGTACTCACATCAAGTTCTGCTTTTGATTCCACAAATCGACCTCTGTCGCACGCATCAATAAGAAAGACTATGGCGTCAACTGCTGGGAAGTAATCTTTCCACACTCTTCTTGCTGCAACAGAAATAGTGGCTTACTTATTTATTGAAATTATTGACTCAACAAAACTGACAAAGAAATGCACCATAAATTGCTTATTAAATGCCGCTGAGCGTATGCAGTTGGAGATAAATCAGGGAATGGCACTAAGTAAAACATAACCCATTTTCTAACCACACAATCCTTTCTAGCTACAGCTAGAACGGCTGCGTACAGGTGAGTAATTTAAGCGACCTGGACAATGTTTTATAATGCGAATATACCTTTATAATTTTATAACAACAATTAACCATAGGGAAGCCAAAAAACGGCAGCCACCAGCCAATCACACCTCCTTAACAATGATTAAACAACGACACGGTATTTTATCAGATTAAATTGTTAGCCTCATCCCTCCATATTGAATTACCGTTCGACTCGTTTTGTATCCTGGCTTATGCCACAACGAAAGTATGAAAGAATTGCATTTGGTAGGTCGAAACCAATTTCTAACGTATACAACGTACCTGATAGTCAAGTGACACATTATTTAACGTCTCGGCGATGTACGTTTAATCTTTGGTTAGTAACAGAAATCAGCTTTTTGCAGAAGGGCTTTAAGCCGTTCTGGTCAGGCCTACCGCCGCTATGAGAAGCTTGGCGATCCAGGCAACCAGGCCCGTAATACTACGGTACTTGAATATCGGAAATAGTGGAAAATAAATTAATAACAATTGTCGTAAAACTTAGTATTACGGAATATTCTATTTTAAATCTATGAACAACACTTTGATTAAAAATAAAACACGTATTTACTTTCCTTAAAGCGCTCTGGCAGTTGTCTGCTTTCACGGTTTCGGTTAAGTTTGCGATAGATTGTTGGGGAAGCAAAACTACAGTATTCATGGTAACGACAGTAGAAAATAGCATTCCTACAGATACTAAACGAACCAGTGAGTGCATGTGGCAACAAATAGTACACTTTCATCATTTCGTGCAAACAGGAATTGTGAATTACGAGAGAAACCACTGCAATACAACTAGGCCGTGGTATGCAAGTTGAATGTTTATTTTAAAGTTGATGTTTACGGGAGTGGGTATATTCTCGTTTCAAATGAAACCCGATCGTAGATTTTTATCGATAAATTTTCTCAACCAAGAGTTACATTCC
>JAHWFP010098892.1:52787-67550 GCA_023313725.1 Lithobius niger | reverse complement strand
GGTAGCAGATTTTAGCTTGGTTTACGTTAGTGTTAACTGCGCTAACTTTAGCTTCAACTTTTTTAGATTTAGCGTTGCTAAGCTTAGTTATACCTTTCTCTAAGGAATTCATTTTATCTAGCATTGTGCCAAAAGCTAAATTGTTTGCATCCATATTAGAAAGTTGTTTAGTGCCTGATTTATTTGTGTTACGATCATTTTCATCGCCTTGGAATCCAGCTAAAACTGAACGTTTATAAATGGCTGAATTATGCGTATCCCTGAACGTAGTATGCATTTGTTACGTTACATGAGTTTCAATTTCTCGTGGCATGGTGTGTAAAAATACTGAACGCATACCATCATCCTTAGCTAATTGTTTAAAAGCTCTCTGTGCATCCGAATGAGAAAGTTTAACTCTCCAAAGTTGTGAAGCCATTTTCTTTAGCCTGGCAGCGAAAGGTTTGATAGTTTCTTCCTGTTTGAGTCGCGCCGTGTGGAATGACGTAGGTGTGACGATTTCACCTCCGCAACCAAATCTATCGACTAAAATTTCTTTAAAACTGTCCCAATTTCAGGAAGTGGCTATATGCGGATTCATGGCTAAATAAATTGCAACTGGACCTGTACATTTACTACATGCAGCTGAAACTAGTTCTGAATCTTGTAGTGAAGGATCTAATGTTTGCAAATTTTCGAACATTTGGGAGAATTGAATCAGACTTATGACTCCATTGTAATGTTCTATTCAAGTGACCATTTGACCAGAATAAACATTATCGTCTAGGATGGCATAAGAGCAAACAATTGTATAAAACACTATTAAATATAAAATAGGTAGGCTAAATAATAAGCAAACATCCAATTATACTGGGCCTTTAATCAACACTCCCCTGAACACAATATTGACCCCACAATGTGGCCAATTAAATCAATGACAGATTTGTTATGATTTGATTGTATGATTACAATCATCGGCAATGAGTCGAACGAATGGCATTACGGATTAAGTCGAGCGGTAAACCTAATCATTATTATATTCTCTGAGTTAAATTAAGGGAAACTCTGGTTAATTTAGTAGCGTATGGATCGATACTAGTTAAGCATAAACAATCTTAGCTATTGCTAATCAATCAGAATACTTAGCTCTATAATAAAAGCTTGAGTGCGGCCATCGGCCATCGGCCTACGGCTCGGCGGCAAAGCCCCGTCGCTAACCCGGCACGGAAATCTGCCTAGCGTACTTCTGGATTGCGGCCTTTGGAATTTGACTGGCGTGAACTAGTTAACAACTGTTGTGCGGCTGGTGATCGGATGATATCACGCATTCTGAGGTTCGGCTTAAATAATGTGGCATTATCGGCCATGATCGATCAATTGTAGTATTGATTTATTATTGAAATGCTAAATACAGTAACATTTGGACAGCTAGGGCCCTTATCGTCAATTGGGACCTCTCCGCCTGTCAATCGTTCTATTGTTGCATTCGGGTTCATTAATTGTTTCCCGTACGCGGCGCTTTGAAGGTATATGCCGCCATCCCATGTGGGAGGGATTTATTGTTATTCCACGTAGTGATCGATCTACTTCTAGAAAGTCATTTAGGTTCTGCGAAATTGTCGTAAATAGTGTCAGCTGTTAATGCCATCCTTTAAACTCTAACAATAGGTGTAATTACACTTGTTCAGTTTCAAATGATCTTGCCGCCTCTCGGTCGTCTTTGAAGAAGGACTCCCAATTATAATTGTTATCTGGAGTCGTTTTGATCTATCCGAATAATACTCGGCTCATGCAATTTAATAAATGTATGATATTATGCAATTATGCATTCAATTAATTAATTGTATTGTTTCTGTTATGAATATTAATTAAGCCATTATTAATTTCCTTACACCAGGGGGGGGGCAATGGCCCCACCATTTTTTGCTGGGACCTATAATAGCCCCCTCAGTTTTAAGAAATCGGAGAAAGAAAATTTTTTTAGCTATCTTTTCATTTTAACGTTGGTCTGGCATTTTAATTTCTGTTTTTTATGTATACATTAATAAATCTAGATTCGGAACAAAAGAATGCAACGTGACGGGGCACACGAAACAAACACGATATGTTGCGTCACACTAAACGAAAGAAAAGGCTGTATATTCACCGTGCCAGTTCTTAAGTGAAACTTACGTCATTAAGTTAAATCTTCTAAATGTTATTTAAACTGAGTAACAATGTGCTATATTAATTTCTATACATCTTATAATACAACCTGAAATGTTCATTAATTTCTTAAAAATGTGATAAGTATTGGAATAAGAAATCTGGCATTACTTCATTGCGGCCAACTCTACCTTGCCCACTTCCAGTGGTGAACACAATCTTGCGATCCGTCCCCAACCCCCCCCCCGCCACTCTGACTTAATGCAATAAAAATAAAGTGGAAATTAAGCCATCAGCGAAAATCGTAAAGTAGGATTAATAGTACAGCAAACCACCTTTATGCACTTTCGCTTCATTCAAGTTGTGTGACGCAGAATCAACTGATGTGACTCTGACTTACTGACTTTGGAGGGAAAGCAAATTCTAGCGCCCCTACCTCCCTCCCTTTCGAGCCCCCCCCCCCCCCCCCCGCTATAAAACGTATGACTACTTTATTTTTTTACGGTGTGATTACTTTTCTTGCTTTACGTCATGAATGTTCCATAAAAAAGTCTTGCAGTTACAGCGAATATTTGTCCAATAACTTTTAGGCCCCTCGGCTCTTATTTCTTTTTTTTTTGGGGGGGGGGGGGGGGGGGGGGGGCCCCCTGGGGGGGGGGCCCCTGAGCCCCCCCCCCCCCCCCCACACACACACACATCCCCGTTATTTACGCAACTGCTGGCATTTGGCCCCCTCACTTTTTTAATGGTAAAGGCACCCCTGCATACTGGAAGGATTTATGTGCCTTTAACCCAACGAAGGACTGCCAACCTATCGGTGGAGCAAAAAAAGAAATACTTCGGCCCAATGAAGGGCAGGCGACACATTGGTGGAGCACATCAAGACGTAGTTGTCCCAATCGATGAGTGCCAACTTGTTGGTGATACAGTAAAGAACTACATTTGCCTAGCAACGGCGTGCCAACATGCTGTTGGTGGGGCAGACTTAAAGATCTACGTTGGCCCAGTGAAGGGTACCAACTTGTTAGTGAAGCAGTTAAAGAAATTCGTTGGTATTGATGGGATTCTTACTTGATGGCCGATATTGACGGTATTTACATTGGGCCACGAGATGCCCCGGGTACGTAGGCACATCAACATTACGCCAAAACTAGACCAACGTGGCAAAAACGATGCCAACGCTGGCCCAATTCATCTAATGTTACTTGGGTTAAGTTAAATAAATAGGGCATTTTGAATAGCGTAACTTACGTACGCAATCTTTTCAGTGCTTTTAACAATTTTTTTTTATCATATCTGATCTGAGAAAGTTTGTTTTACTTTTTTCTGGTCCCCATCTAGATTCCAAGACGTTTTATTTTTAACGTTTTATTGATTTGTGAACTTAATGACTTTCCTGCAATCAATAACCTATGCCTAACAGCAGACCATCAGCCAAACAATAATGGAAACAATATTTCGTGATCACAGAACATTTTAGTGAAAATTGTTTATAAATTACTTACCTAAGTCGTGTTTTTCTCAGGTGGTGACTATCCACCGACATTGGATATCGGTAACCTTTTCTTTCCCTTTTTCCAACGTTGCAAATGATGCACAGCAACTAAAAACACCTTCCAACACAGAAAACTTAGTTAAATGTACAGGAGGGATTATGGCATTGTTGCTCAGCCCCAACTATTGTTATCAATAGGCTTCTTGGGAACAAATGACATCTCGAGTGAAATATGTCGGAAGGTTGAAAAAATGAGTGAAATTCTTTAAAGATTTAATCAGAGTAAATCATAAGATCAAGATATCAACAATCTCACTCCACATTCTACTTTTATCATTAAAATTTAGGAATTTTTCATAAACCTCTCATATTTCTGACTGTAGAATTGAATATTCTTTTTCATTTTGTATGGGGGAATGTCAGCATATGTTCTTGGCATCAAAGAGCACGGAACCCATGGCGATATAAACACACCAAAACATTCGCCAACTTAATCGCACCGAATAATACTTTGGACGTTACATGAAAACTTGAACATTGCTACCGAAAGTAGCAATGTTCTAGCTTTCATTTAATCTTCGAACTATTAGTCGGCGCGATTAACTTGGCGAATGTTTTGGTGTGTTGATATCACTCCTTTGAAGGGCCGAACCATTCGTAACTTGGCGGTCCCTTTTACCAGATTTGGTTTTTGATATGATATGGTAAATCATAAGCAAAAAAATAATAAAACGTATCTTCAAAATTGAAGGTTCCATTGAACATATAAATAAAATCGTTCGTGACATTGCCTTTACATCAAAATCGCGAAATGCTTCCTTGCAATTACTTCCAATGTTATTTTTTCTGAACACTGTACTATCAAATCTGAGGGTTCTGGGGGACATTTAGGATCATTCCCAGCAACATTTTCGGCAAGGATGTGAAGCAAAGCCAGAAACGAATGATCACTCTATTTGGTGACATGTCTAAACTTCTTGGCCTTGAAAAATTGTCTGTCTTGCAAAGCAGTGATAACCACCAAAAAAAAACAAAAAAAAAAACAGAACAGGAAGTACCAACCAACACCAACCATCGAGAAACCAGCAAAAACTAGCACAAAACTGTCAAGCAACTTTCACGTGCTTCGTTTTAGCACCTAGGCAGCACCTGCTTACTTCTAGCTTCCAGCTTAGCTAATAGCCAGGATAAAACGCTGCGGAGACAGAAGTGAATTTATTGAAGTGATACCGATCGTTACTGCCAAGTCAGGGATAATATCTGAATTAATTGGTAAAATGTCAACAAGTCTCGAAATCAATGTCCACTGCTAAAGTTGAGTCACTCAGTCATCATTTTCAACTTTCAAAAGGCTGTCTTAGAACATAATGTCCAAAATATGTTAACAAAAACTAGCATGAAACTATCACGAAATTAGCAAGACATTAACACGAAACTGGAGAGAAACTGATACAAAACAAGCTAGACACTAACAGGACACCAGCAATACAATAACAAGAAACTAGCAAGCATTTAACACGAACCTAGCAATACAATAGCAACACAGTGACACGAAACTACACGAAACTATTAACAAGAAACGAGAATGAAATCATTCAAATTACTCTGAAACCAATAATAAATTCACAAGAAACTAGCGTTAAAATAGGAAGAAACCAAACATGAAACTGGGCACGGCACTAGTAGAACGAACATGGTAAGAAATTATCATCAAAAAACCAAAATTGATAAAACGGCTGCCAAGTTTTCACCCAAAACATTGATATCCACCTTAACCAAACAGCAAGAACCCCAATGTTTCTAACAAGTGGCCGCCATCAGAGGCGTAACTTCAAAATTGGGGCCCGGAGGCAATTGTGGCCCTCTTCATAAAAAAAAAATTCAGTTAGTGCCACATAAGATGAGCACCCATCAAAGCAGGCCACCCACCTTCGTGCCACCCACCCCCTCACCAAAAAAAAAATGCAGTTTTGCCACACAATGGAAGAGCCTTGTGGAAGATCCCCTTTCAAAGAAAAAAATAGTTTTTGCCACTCAAGGCCAGAGCCTAATGGAGACCCCCACCCTTCACAAAAAAAAAATAAAAAAAAAAGTTTTTGCCACACAAGACGGAACTACAGCAATAACTTACTTTCTGATACGTTTCGATTACAAAAAAAATTAAATTGGGGCCAGTGAGGGGAGGCCCCCAAAGTCGGTAGGCCCGGAGGCGGCTGCCTCCTCTGCCCCATTGTAGTTACGCCACTGGCCGCCATGCAAAGTAGTGATATCTACCCAACTCCAACAAGAGCATAAAAAAACATCTAATTTCAAAGAACTATCTGCATTAAAAAGTAGTGAAATCCACCGAAAACCAACAACAATAGCAAGAAACTCCAACTTTCTATAAAATGTGTCTGTCTTGCAAATCAATAATATTTACAACATCGGTAGTAAAAACCAAGAAATTTCTATGAAAAAAAGTGTCTACATTTCAAATTAGTGATATACACCCAAAACCAACAACAGTTGTAACAAACACCAAGTTTCTCAAAAGTGCCCACCTTACAAATCAGTAAAATAAACTAACAACAATTATTGTAAGAAGCACCAAGTTTATAAATAGTGTACGCCTTGCAAAGCAGTGGTAACCACTCAAAACCAACGACAGTAGCATGAAACATTAACTTTCTAAAAAGTTTCCACCTTCCAACGAAGTGATATGCATCCAAAACTGACAAAGGCAGTAACAACCACCAACTATTCAGGGAACAAACACAACATCTGGAGTGGGATGTGCCGGATGCTCAAAAAATGCAAGGCACTCTTTAAAGAGTAAATCACAGTAAATCATAAACTCAAGTTATCAACAAGCACACTGCGCATTCTGTTTCCTCGTTAAATGTATGATTTAAAAACAAACTAATATTTCTGATTGAAAATTGAAGGTTCTATCACTACCTCTGATCTTCATAGCATCATGAACTGCTGTCTACAAGGCAAAGACAAAAACTGGTGGCACTCTCTACGAGAAAAGCCAATAACTTGGCAAAACATCAAGAAGGCTGTGTGACAAGCATTTAAGAGACCAGTTCTTGACTACAAAAGGCTGGAGATTATCCATAACACCAGACAAGGCTAGCATGAACAACCAGGGGAATTTGTACACAAGGTACTAAGACAGATAAACAAGCTATGGAATGTTTCCTGATAAGCAAGGAATATCATCATCGCTGAAATGCATGATAAGTTACGACTTCACTTTGCACTCATGAAGCTTGAGTCACTGGAAGAGCTACTGCATCAAGTCTAGGACCTGACATATTACGCCAGGTTTTCTGAACAACAAACTGGCCAATGGGACAACTCGAAGCAGGTGGCAAGCGCTCTCACACTCCACTGCAGCAACAGCTACAAGCTCCCGCACCACAGTTGCAAGGACCAGAACCCACAATTACGTCATGAAGTTAAGAAAATCCTTCATGCTGGACACGGACGGGTTAGTGTACCATGTAGAACTGTTGGTACCACAGAGAGGAAAACCTGAGAGCACTTTACGGGTTTACATCCCAAAACCACTGCAACACATCTACCTTTGTGACTGCCATGATAACAAGCTCACAGGACACCATGGTGTCACCAAAACAATGCAATGACTCTGTGTCATAGCACATTGACCCCGTATATTCTCTGGCTGCAAGAATTACGTGCGCTCTGTCATGTTTGCCAAATCTAGAAGATCTCACAGCGAAGGAGGGTTGAAGACATGCAGCCGGTGATTCCATCGAAGAAGTTCCACATGCTCGAGATCGACTTTGTTCACCCTCTCCTAGAGACCACGCATGACCATCGCTACAGCATGACCATAGTGGATTATTACACCAAATATGTTTGGCTCATTTCCACCAAGAACAAGACAGCGAAGAAACTTCTCGAAGAATTCATGCATACGTACAAGTCTCCAGCGATCATCCTCTCTGACAACAGTGCTTCGTTTATTTCAAAAGTGTTCACCAATGTCCTCATTCTCACCGGCATTAAACATACCACGCGCAATCAAACGCAACTTACAGTGGGCACAGGATAATGAAAGATTGCATAAGAGCATTCTTACAAGACCGAAAAATCACTTGGGGTACTCGCTTGCTAACGCTAGCATACACAATGAACAGCTCAATTACATCTGTACATCTGTACAAATCTGTACAATTTACATCTTACTACTTAATGAACCTGAAAGACCCAAGAATTCCGCTCCATGTCCACAGTCTACCTGAGACTATATGATGGCACAAGAGTATGCCGAGAGCATGCAAAAGGAGATGGAAAGAGCAATTGACTGGCATTAGCTAACCTCACAGAAGCTGCACAATCATCTAAAATCGCCTATAATGCTAAACATAGGAAGATCAACTACAAAGTTGGGGAACTCGTCAAGGTCCGCAACCACATCCTGTCCATCATGGAAAAGGGGATCGCTGACAAATTGGAGACTGTGTTCAAGACACTTTACAGAATCCACAAAAAAAGAAGTCCAGTCACCTACCGGGCTGCACCTGTCAATCATGCAGTGAATATCAAAACCACCAATGCGAAAGGCATTGAACTATATTGGATCTGGTCACGATGGATCGCAAGGGCCTCCTTTCACCACAGCAGAACGGTCAGGAAAATGAAAATGAAGGAGACGAAGATGAATCCACCAGACTTCCTGACGATCAGTCAGACTTAGAACCTCTCAGAATGGTTGTGATAGTTCAGAACATGACTCTGACCCAGAATGCCATGAGGTAGACGACCCACCCCGCTCCTCGGACTCTGACGAGGAAGATGACTGGTACTAATCGGGAACCTCAAACTGACAGGAACGGACAAAGAAAGTTCCAATCACACCTTAGGGACTGTCTACATGCTTTCCTCGGCTCCATTCCAGAGCCTCGACGACGAGGACTAGCACGGGTGGCCATCCAGACAGTAATCAACCAGGAGATAGTACTGCGACTCGCAGGGGGACAACGAACAGGAACGGTTTTGCAGCCACGGAAAGCCTCAGAAATGACTCGGGGTGATCATGGGCCGGAGAGCCCAACTACGTCGTGCGAGACACCACTTTTGGACCACTTGATTGACTGTATGTGACGTGGAAGTTCAAGGAAATAAAATTGAAAGCAGGTCAGCACCTTATTTCTAACACTTCGCACCTCAGCCTCTTACAAATGAAAGACTCTTAACCTGTGGCCCGGTGACAAGGAAAACGACAGGAACACCATGGCACTTTCGTGAAGCACAAAGTAATATCCAGTGTGAACAACCGAACTGGTCAAGTGAACTCAGCAAGAACAGTGGGATGTCCAGTGGTGTGGACCATGCATGAAGGACTAAGTTGCACCTTCGGGCCGCAAAACCCACGTGTACTATTACTAACCCTCACCTTCGGGGTGCAACCATGGTAGTCCTAGTGCTTACGAATTAAGTTGCACTTTCGGAGCTCACGTCTCTCCGTGAACTAATTCGCACCTTCAGGGCGCAAACACTCCTCAGTGTTTCAAACTAATCAAGAGAAGACCCGCTGGCAATGTGGCGGATGGGTCAGGATTCTAAAGGCGTAAAGCAGGTGTTTTAAGTGCATACGTGCAAGCTTTTAGATTCGCAACATTTCGTAATTCCGCATATTTTGAAAAGATGCAAACCAATGAAACAGGTAATATACCACTTTAACTTAGGATTAAAGTTTAACTTTTACCACCGATCTGGTGGCGACAGACCGCGCTCGTTTTCGGTGAGGGGGGAATGTGTGATGTTGCCAAGCTCAAAGATCCTACCTGCCTCACACAGTTAGCTTTCTGTCACTTCCACTTAGGCCTGCACACCACTTGGTTACTAGCACACTTGGTCACTCACTGTCAACATGGCTGCCTGCGTGTAGCATTACTATGTTGACTCCCGCAATAAACCTCGTTCATGGACTGAAGTCTTTTCAGCAAACCTGGACTTGCTGGGAAGGGCTACCTGGGGACAACAATGGTTCCTCAGCATAATACATTTTATTAGGATATTTACATTTTTAGAATTCCTTGTACTTCATACCTAACGTTATGTACTTCATACCATATAATTTTTTCTTCTTTCCGATGGGGTGGGTGTGACGTCTGTAAATAGTGCATCTTCCTTTGTAACAAGTGCATTGTCTTTAATCATGCATGTCTTATTATCATGTGACATTAGTCAAATGATAATCGATAAAGGGCTGAAGCCACTATTCATGACCAAGGGATCGTTCACAAATTGTGTAACGCTTGGGGGAGTAGGGAGGCAATAAATGTGTTAGGGCACGTTTACGCAACTACTCGCTTTTGCATTCTCGCAGCTAGAAGCTAGAAATCACCTCAAATTCCAACATGGCGGCGGTTTTATGTCTGCCGCCGCGCAACGAAAACAGCAAATAACGTGAGTTCAGAAGCGTCTGGGAAAATTGTTCCGTCATGAGGAATTCTTTATATTATTGGCACGGATTATAAGACTGCAAGTATTTACTCAAACGATGTCGGATTTAGCTAATCCATTTAGCGTTGTTACCATGGCAATGTCACCTTTGCCATCGCGATTGAGTTCTAGCTGCGAAAATGCAAAGGCGAGTCGATGCATAAACGCGCCCTTACTTTATATTATGATGGGGAAGAGGGGGGTTTGATGAAGTGTTACTTACGTAACTCATTAAGTTTCTGTAAATTATTTCTTGCTAAATATTTTCTAAACTATTTCGGTAAATGAGTGAAATTATTTTCTAACATGTTTAAACTTGAAAGTTTTATTTATTTTTAAAATCACTGGCCATTACGCCACCTAATAGGTCCTAAGTACAGAAACGAATTCGGTCAAAAATGTATACAATTGATGGATTTGGGGGTGGGGTTGGGGGGGGGGGGAGAAACTGTTACGTATTTTCAGGTGGGGGGGGGGTTATGCCAACTATTACACTGGGACGATGGGGTCAATAATGGGGAGGGGACCGATAGGAAAAAAGTGTGACGTAGTTTCTGAACGCTCCCCAAGCTATTAATTTGTTGTCCTTATTTTACCCTTCCAGCACTTCATTTATTTACACAATGTAATAAATTCGCAACAGAACTGGGGAGTTTCGGGGGGGGGGGAATGGAGAATGTAGCTAAAATTTAAGAGTCCTCTAGAAACGCGCATTGGTATGTGTAGAGGAGGCCACTGAAAGCGAAACCGAAACAGAAGGTAATTAAAGGGATTTCAGGGTTTCTTTATTTACTTTGCGCTACGTGGAACGCATGTCAATCACGTCTACAAAATTAATTCTGCTAAGTGTTCCGCAGGTAGAAAAAAAATACGAAAAACTATTACTTTTTTTGTCCAGTTTATTCCGTTTTGGAGTCGCATTTTAGTGTCTCCCTTGAACTAGTGCGGCTGTTCCAATTAGTGAATCGCTCCCCGACAAACAACCTTTCATTTACTACGATAAATAACAAAAATATGACAGTCTCAACGCCAGAAAAACCATTTAAAAGTACCAAAATATAGATATTAACCAAAAATACGCACTAAAACTAGTAGATGGCGTGCTTTTGTAAAGATATTCGAACAAACTTAATGCGTGCTGTTTATTGGGGAGTGAAACAGAACAGCCGATCTCGAACTACGAGAAGGAGACGCCATTATCGCGACATCGAGAAAGGTACGGGATTTGAGGCATTTTAACATTGCTGGCGCCAAATGCAGGCGTTGGGTGCTTGTTGGTGGACGAATTTCGAGTAACGTTTAATTCTAAGTCGAAATAATTATGCCATTACGTCTAGTTTTTCGTTTGGGAGAATGCGTGGACGATTCGTGGGCTGCCTGCTGTTCGCAAATCAAGGTGGTTATGGAACTTTTAGCTGTTGAAATTGCTCAATGTGGTTGATGAAACGAATTAAAAGCATGACTCAACTAGTTGACGGTTTCAAGTTTGTTTTTGAAACTTAAAATATTTTAGTTATGGTAATAATTCACTACTGACAACAGCGTGGGCGTAAAGGTTTATAAATAGTGCCCAGTGTCTGATCGCTTGTTAGTAGATGACTACGTAGTCACGTGCTGTATTCATAGGATGGCCTGTAACTAAGTGCGATCCGGTCACTAAAAAGATGGTTTAAGATTTAATTAATCCTGCCCCCTTTTTACGCAAATTGTTTGGTTCTGACCGGAAAAAGCCCTTCGTGGTTGTGCTAATAACGAATTGTGAGGTGTCCTTCGTTAACGGAAAGACTTGCCCGGTTTTGAAAATTACCAGAAAACTGAACAGAAAGCAGCTTCTAAGTTTAAATACTGCTCTCAACGCACTAATAAACCGGTCAGGACAGAGTCCACTTAGGGGAAATATAGCGGCATCCATCCTATCGTGATTAAATTGGCTGAACAATTAATTTCCCGCACCATGTTTGGGCAAAGAATTCGTTCGCAATCGGAGAGCATCGAAATGTTGACCCTTTGGCCCAATTCACCCCCATGGCAGAAACTTTTCCAGCTTTCTGTTATAGTAAGGCTTTCTTTCTGCAGGAGTAGTAGTATGAAATAGCAAATGGATAGTTTCTGCAGACACTGCTTTCTTTCTGCATTATATGCTGCAACTCTGCCTTGTTTCTGCCATGGGACCATTGACCGTTTTTACTTGTACCCTGTATTGGATGATTTACCTTTACAACAGAATTGTTATAGCCTAGTTACCTAGTCCAGTTGAGAAGGTGCTGCTATCCTGATGTGGACACAACCGAAAGCAGTGATTGGGGTCGGAGAATGAGTTCTGATGGTTTCTACAGGCCAAACGTAGCTTGTTCTTCGAAAACAGAGTGAGGGAAACGTTTTTGCCCAAGTGCATTAGTTGAGGCCGGAAGGAAGACGAAAAAAATAATAAACAAAGCAGGGATGAGTTGGTTTCATATTTTGACTCGGTTTCTGTTTTACGTACCCTCAAAACTGTGGTTTCGGTATCGGTTTTTGCCGAACTCCACTCCCACCAACTTTTTGAGCTTATTTTTTTTTTATTTGTAACCGTAGTATAATTACTAGCTTTCAGTGACCTTGGACATAGCTGTGGCTACCTTTTTCTCTACTATTTTTTTTTATGGCTAGGAGCTTTATTGTCATTTATTCCTACAAAAATTCTAATTATTAATAAATTTAAAACAAATCAATCTTTTGATTTTTCGAACACCATACGAAAAGCCGACACAAAATTGGAATCGGTTTTTAGTAAAAACCAAAAATTTGGTTACCAACCCATCCCTAGTTCAAAGCACAATCATATAAGAAACAAAGTGCAGTGCAATGTTTTACTTAGATGTGTGAATGTGTGCAACATTAGTAGAAAATATGCTTATCAAAGTTCTTAACAACAATTTTGTTGCTATGTGCAGACTTGCGCTGAACTTAAAACTTGGATCAGCGACAACGTTCATCTTACATCAGGCCGTGTTTTCCTTTGCTTCGGAAACTTTATTTACATCCTGTTCAGTGCACACTTGCGTTGGAATTTGGATCAGTGGTCGCGGCACGATTTACAAATCCAACGTAAGTTAAAAACCTCGAGAGATGTAGTGTGGAGGGGTTTCTATCTGCCGAAGTTAAAGTATAAAGTGGAGTCCCTTAGGGCAGTGTGCTTCGCCCACTCCTCTTCATTCTTTTATGAACGCCTTGTTTGTACATCTCGACAATGATACTGTTTTCCTAGACAATACTAAAATCTTTGCTATCTCTGATGACCCAGTAAGTACGGCTGAACTACAGGCCAATATTTCCAGTATGGTGTCCTGGACTCAAGCCATGAACATGGACCTAAATGAAGACAAGTGTGGCGTTGTGAAGTTTGGCGTTCAACACCACAAGGCAAACTATAATTTGGGACCTGGAATTGCCCTCCCAGAAAGGGAGCTTCTATGGGACCTTGGAGTGATCATTGATCGCGACTTGAGGGTCTCTGCTCACATTCAAATGGCGACTGCAAGGGCTTACGGGGCCCTTGCCATCATTCGGACCACATTCTCGACCCTTACCAGAAAAACATTTCTTTTACTTTACCGCAGTAAGGTGCGCAGTATCTTGCAGTATGCAGGCCAGGCTTGGTGGGTCCGCCTCGAAGAAGACCGCAACAAGTTGTCCAGAGACGTGCCACCAAGCTTGTCGCGGGGCTCAAGAACACCTCTTACTCAAACCGTTTTGCAGCGCTCAAGATTCCAACTCGTGAATGTCGACGAGTGAGAGGGGACCTCGTTCTGACTTTCAAGATACGTAACGGCAAAGACCAAGCCTCAGTTGGCTGGTTCACACTATCCTCTAATCCGGTGACCCGCAACCACGGTGCCAAACTTTAAACACCGATGCAACACTACCCTTTGTCAAGTACACTTTTTCCTTCCGTGTGTTGAACACTTGGAATAGGCTACTACCGCACGTTGTCAGTGCAACCTCTGTTTTGCAATTCAAGCAGCGCCTTGACACAGTGCTCCCAAATTTAGTCATCTCCTAATTGTTACAAGAACTGGTAACTTTTTGGCTCACTCGTGCCAAAAGCATTTCGTGCTTCCAGCCGAGAATCTTTCAAGTTTAAATTCAAAACCACTTCGATTACTCAACATATGTAGTAGGCCGCGAAGCACAACAAATTCAAATCAAGAACAAGGTGATTGAATAAAAAAAGTCACAATTCCGCTGGCCTGATGAAGACAGTATAGGAAGTTCACAAAAAATAAATCTGGTAATCTTTCAGAACTGTCGAATATTTACCAATATGGTGCGAGTTCTAGTACGGTATTGCATTTTTGAGTTTGTGTAATGTATGATGGAAGATGACCAAAATTCCAACTCAAGTGCACACTGAACAACTGAATGTAAACGCGGCCTGATGACGCTGAACGTTGCTGCTCCTCTTATCCAAGTTTTTTAAGTTTGTCGCAAACCCCCCTCTTCTCCATCATAACAGACAGTAACACATTTATTGCCTCCCTACTCCCCAAGCGTTAACGCAATTTGTGAACGATCCCTAGGTCATGATTAGTGGCTTGGTCAATAGTCATGATTAGCGGCTTCAGCCCCTTATCGATTATCATTTGACTAATGTCGCAGCTGAATTGAAGTTAACGAACTTGGAGCATATTTTGTACCAACAA
>JAHWFP010098892.1:27316-52687 GCA_023313725.1 Lithobius niger | reverse complement strand
TGGGGGGGGGGGGGGATGAGGTGGAGGGGGTTAAACGGTTCGTGGCAACAATGCAGTTGGAAAACTTAACTCCCCATGTTATTTTGGATGTTCGGAAAAAAAAAATGCTCCGCAGTGACGCTCAAATCCAAACATTTATAAAATACTCAGTATTTGCGAAATGCAAATTTTCTACAGGCAGATTGGCCGAAACTAGGTGGGCTGTTTCAGTCCTTGTTTCATCAGGCTCTCCTAATGTGAATTTTTCTTTTTACATGATCGCTGCAGCCACATCAACGTGGAGTTACTTCGCTATCACCATTCCAATCCGGTGGTCGTCGTAGCCTGCTGTGTTTAGAGGGTGGCGCTCTTATCGCTCTTTTTTTTTGTTTCATTTTTGATTTTCTTGTGCTTCATGCCATCTTCGAGTAAGTTTTTCACCTAACTCGTGAGACTGATAAGAAATTTACTGGCAGGGTTTGAGGAGCCCTGCAAATTCATAAGGGGTCTCCTCCTAATTTCGTGCTGGATTGCCAGTGACTCAAGTCCTCTCAGGTGCCTCTCATTCCTAAAGTTTGAGACCAAGAGTGTTGTCTTTCCATGCTATTTTGTGCCCTGTACTCGTGCAGTGTGATGCGATGCCGTTTGACTCCACTTTATTTCTTGTATCAGTCATATGTTTCGCCTATGTATGCAGCATCACATCTACTGCATCAACCCTTCCCAATGTCGGTCGCCACTTGGTATTTGGCGAGTGGAAATCAACAGTTGGCAACTTGGAATTTAGCCTTACTCGCCAAATCTGCGACTAGCTACAGAGCATGCCAGTAAAAAAGGGGTATCTCTGGAACCGTATAAGTTGGAGACAAGTAGTTTGCGGTGTTATGCTCAGATTTATAAGGGCTATATAACTGAATTTTCTGCATTAATATTGGAGTTTAAGAAAATTGCACAATTTTGTTAATGCATTATTTGAGAAACCTTTCATCATACAAGACGTCTTTGGTATGTGTCGAGTAAAAATTGTGAAATGGCGAGTGCTTTGTAAGGTCTACTGGCCAAGTGGTGACTGCTACTGGCTTGACATTCGGAAGGGTTGCACTGCATGGCACGTGTTACACTCCTTCGGGGATATTTGTTATTCTCTCAAGCTCTTTTTCCATAACATGCCTCTCTTGTGAACGAACGAACTTTGCTTCGACCGGTCTCCTAATTTTCTTCAGTAGCAAGGTTTTCAAAACTGCCCACCTGGTTTCAGTCATTCTGCCTGTGGAAAACTCGCATTTCGCAAATACTGAGAAGTACTTTGTTAATTTTTGGATTTGAGCATCGTCGTGTTAACTATTGGCCAACCTTCTGCAATTAATGGTACATTCCTCCTAATGCCATTTTTCTCGATCCTCCACATCAAGTACGGCCCCAAAGGTCTTTACTTCCCAGAAGCCAAGATCCATTGCAGAAATTTCTTTTTAAAATGTGGCGTCTAGGAGATTTTCTGTTGAATATTGGGGACTATTTTAATAGCATCCTGCTAATATTTACCTTTCATTGACTATGATGTTTCATGTGTGTGTGCATGTACTAATTTTTAATCGTTTGCAAATAATTACGATGTGATCAAAAATTAAAAAGACTAATGCGGTAAAAATTAAAATTATTATTCCAATAGATCGCCGAAGAAAAATTATATGGTACTAGGCCTAGCCTAAAAAATTATGAAATGTGATGTTTAAACACAAAAATCCATCCGGTGTGTGACGACATAATTTTTGTGTTGATGGGCCCAAGGCCAAGATGAAATAGTAGCGGCGTTCCTTGCTGCAACGCAGCGACTATCGCAGTTGGTCTTGTATTACTCGCCGAGGCTCGCGAAATGGTGCGATGGTTACATGTGCATGTCTGTTACAGGTCAAGGATCGAGAAAAATGGCGTTAGGAGAAATGTACCTTTAATTCCAAACTTCTCCAACTATTTTCTTTAACCACCGTAAGTCGGTTTTAAGGCGCGCAAAGGTGTTGCAAGAGTTAAAATGGTCAGTCTTGTTGCAGCCCGATCATCATATCGGTGCAGATTCATTTTTCTTTGTGTGCCAACATATTAACCTGATAATTTTAGCATTACATTGTCCTCAATTAATGTCTCGCTGGAGGTTTTTAAGTTGTGTGTAGATGCCTGCTTGCATTGCCCTCTGCGCATGCGCAGGCCTCATTATGTAAGCGAGAGCATGGTCGGTCTCGGCATTCATTTTCCTCCAGAGATTTCTACGTGTCACCTCGTCTCGCTTCTTTCAGTCAGGATTTTGAATTCTCCTTTCCCGCATCTAGCCTATTATGAAAACTGCCCTTTCGGTCATCGTCCAGCCTCAGATGCTTTGCTCTCTCTTCCAACTGCTCCAACCGTCCGCGACGACCACTGCACGTCTGACTCAGAGCAGGTGATGCATGTCGCTGCCGACGTAGATGACTCCCTTATAAGACAGCCAACGTGCCCCTCCGCCTCCCGACCTTTCTGTTTTCTGAAGGCTTCAAACACGCCAAGTTGCTTTTCCGTGAAGCCAAACGCAAATTCAGAGAAGCCTCGTCACTGGCCGGCCTTTCGGTCAACACTTCCCCTTTGGATTTATCATCCAAATCGTCCCGCCGGGAACGTAGCGTCACTCGTAGCGAAGCCCACGTTCTTGTTGACTACTGTTTTCCGTCGCTATGCCGAGAAATCACCAATGCCTCCTCCGTCATGCACGTCATCCATGCGCCGTGCCGAGACACGAGAATGGGACGCGTCCACAACAAGTCAAGACAGCCGAAAACGCCTTTCGCTGACGCCATCCCAAATAAACGCAGGTATCATGACCCCCTTTCGGTCAACACCAAGTCGCCGATCTCCGCCAATCACAGTCAACCTGAGCGCACCCCTCTGGCAACACACATCCATTTCTCGGAGTACAACACAGAAGACCCAACTATCCCATTGGCATCTCTCCCTAAAACAGAAGATACCGTCCCAGATTGTTTTCTCTACAAATCGACCGAGTCGGCCAACGCTCGTGTTATCAACAGAGGTCTCGAGACTGGTTTCGGTTTCACTTTACGCGAAAAGGACGCTAAACCCCGCAGCCTCTTAGGACAATCCACAACCCTCCTCACCTGCCTGCTTCGAAATGGCGGCTCCCTTCTCGGCAAAGGTGAGCCTCCTTGACACGGAAACACCTGCCCGACATCCCAGCCAGGAAACAAGCTTCTTTCTACCACACGGCGATGGTGCTACCAACCCTAAGAACTTCGACACATATCGCGAATGCGAATTCCTTTGCAGTGAAGTCAAAATGGATTTCGTCACAGCCCTTTCCATCCCTAAAAGAATTGAAATCCCTTCCTTCGTTTTATACGACAACGACAAATGTGTCCGTCTTAGCCTACGAGCCGCTTCACAAGCCGATGTCTTGAACACGGCGGTCAATGCTCTATGCGAGATGCTTTCGATCGACGCAAGCTCTGAAGAAATCCGCAACTTAACACTCTTCTCACAACTCTTCCAGAAAGCAAGTTTTGCAACCTTCCATTCAATCAATTGGGCCACACGGGAATACACTACTCTTAAAAGAGAGGCGGCTCTTAAAACAGTTCCCAATTTGAACGACTCAACTAAGCACCGTTTACGAAATCAACCCATCTACGAGTCCGCCACCCTCTTCCGCGGCCTCATCCCGTCACTCGCCCCACATCTGGACATCTCCCGCAAACCCAAACCATTTCATCAAGACGGGCACAATTTTGCTCGACCAAATCAAACAAGTACCATGCCAACCGCCCGCCTCCCGAGACAGCGCCATCTCCCGCTCACAGCTCACACAACGACGGTTCATCCACCAAACTCCAGCCCTTTCGGTCTGATCGACAGCCACGTCCCCGATCGAACCAACGACTCAACCAGAAACGCGCAGCGACTCCCGACTACCGTAGCCGATACTCATCTCCCGGCGACTGGAGCTCCAACCGCAAACAATGACGCTCAACGTCTCTCCCACTTCCCAGTCGAGACAAGACTCCGCCATTTTTACCCGGCCTAGGAAACGCTCACACGCAACCCTCAAGTCCTTTCGGTCATCAAAAACGGCTTTCGGCCGACCTTCATCACAGAACCGCCTCTAGCAGTAAGCCCTCCGTGGAATTTCACAGCTTCAGTCTCTCAGGCTTTAACATCCGAAATATCTCTTCTAACAAAAGAAGCAATAGTCAAATGCCGGAACCCAGGACCGGGTTTCTACAGCACCATTTTTACGCGGCCGAAAAAAATCGGGCGGCCTGCGACTTATTTTCAACATGAAACCACTAAACAAATTCATCGACAATTCTCACTTCAAAATGGAGACCCTAGAAACCATCCGTCTATCTTTCAAACAAGACGACTGTACGATATCTGTAGACCTAGAGGACGCCTACCTACACGTCCCTCTTTACCCATCCTTCACAAAATTCTTCCGTTTCATCTAGGGCAAGCAAGTGTGCGAATTTCGTTGTCTACCTTTCGGTTTAAACGCAGCCCCATTAATTTTCACCATGGTCCTGAAACCCATACTAGCCCATCTCCACCAACACCAAATCAAAGCAAGCGCATATCTCGACGACTGGGCCCTTCACAACCAGGACTCCCTCCGCCTTTCACAGGGACTTTACCATCAACCTCCTAAATCGCCTAGGCTTCGGTGTAAACTACCCCAAATTACGTCTCACTCCTCAACAGGAATTCACATTTCTAGGCGCCTCATTCAATCTGTCATCGGCCCAAATCTCTTCCTCACTTGACAGAGTAGAAGATCTCCTACGTCACATCCGTCTGTTCCGAAACCAACAAGCCTTCTCCCTCCGAGAACTAAACTCCCTCATCGGGCAAATGGACTCAATGGCGACCCTCATTCCCTACGGACGATGGATGGTAAGACCTTTTCACCATCACAGAATCGACATCTGGTCAAACCCAAACCTCAATCGGGATCATCCATTCCAGTTCCATGAAGACTTCCCTCTCAAAAGCCTACTTTGGTGGACAGACATCACAAACCTCACCAAAACAGTCCCACTCCACGAGCCTCCCCTGAAGCACATCATCTTCACAGACACCTCAAATTATGGCTGGGGAGCCCATTTAAACAACCTGGAAGTAGCAGGTACCTGGCAGAAAAACATTCATCACCACATAAACTTCCTAGAATTAAGAGCAATCCTCCTCTCATTACAACACTTTCTTCCGATCATCAGAAACCAAGTAGTCCAAGTTGAAGCCGACAATATCATGGCCATAGCCTGCATAAATAAGGTGGTATGAAGTCCAGGCTTCTACACGACCTAACTTCAGAAATCCTAAGTCTCTGCATCCAAAACAACATCACGCTACTCCCTATCCACATTCCAGGGAACAGGGACGTCATTGCAGACACCCTCTCCCGTCGCTCCCCTCCCACAGGAGAATGGTGCCTCAAGAAGTCCATCTGCGAATACCTATTCACAATCTGGGTAACACCTATGATAGACCTATTCGCCACGAGGCACAATGCCAGACTTCCCCACTACATCAGTCCGTTCCACGACGACCTAGCCCTAGCAGTCGACGCCTTGACCTACCCTTGGCACAACCTCTACGCATACCTGCCCCCCCCCCCCCCGTTCAAACTACTACCACAGGTACTGCAGAAAGCGGACGAAAGCCAAAGCCAATTCATCCTAGTAGCTCCCTTTTGGCCATCAGCCCCATGGTTTCAACTCAAAGGCTCAACTGTCCTTGTCTACCGTTCAGCTTTAAACTCCGTTTTCAAGTTAGCAAACAAAACCAACTGTGAACAAAACCCAGGTGATCTGCCCTTCTCCGCTCCTTCGAGAACGACCGACGAACCACAAGACGGCTCATCACCTGGGACCTTTCCATCGTCTCTTACAATCTCTAATGGATGCGCCTTACGAACCCATGCAAGACAGCTCCCTTCACCTCCTAACCAGGAAGACTGTGTTTCTTGTAACATTAGCTGCCAACGCCTGCTACTCTGAAATTCAAGCTCTATCAACAGACCCGACCTATTGCCTCTTCGGACCAAACTTCTCCACAGTAACCCTTTACCCAAGAGCAGGATTTCGAGCCAAAACACAAAAACCCTCGGAACCTCCGAAACCCATCGCCTTCCCAGCACTATCAATCCTAATGGGCGATGAACCAGAACGGCTACTATGCCCCATCCGCGCTCTCCGCTTCTACCTCACAAGAACTCAACACGAAGACATTCGCAGAGGCAGGAATCAACTTTTTCTACCCGTTGACCTCCAAACAGGAGAAACTACAGCCGCCATGGTTTCCAGATGGATTAAGAAAACAATCGATATTGCATACGACAAAGCCAACTTAAAGCAGAGAGAGAGCAACAGCGCACGAGGTTAGAGCGGTTTCCACTTCATGGGCATACCATAATGCCATTCCTCTAGAAGAAATTCTACAAGCCGCTTCCTGACGTCACTCAACGACATTCACCTCCCACTACCTGAGAATCATGTCAAGAGAAGAAAAGGGACTACACTGGTTGGGACCGATCGTTGCAGCCAGAACTGTGGTCAAGCCCCCTTAAGCACATTCAGAACGAAGCAGAAGCAAACCACCCCAGATTGAAACAAGCCACCCATAGAAGGAAGCAAGATCCCTCATAAATCAACGGTCCTTTTCAGGGCCACCATATCCTATGAAAGAGATCCAAATTCGTGTTTCATCACTCTGTTCTGAATAAAGTGAGTAATTTTTTTAACAAAATTTTTGGGGGAAGCCTGCTTGCAACCCAGGGCGCCTGTCAGGTCGGTGCCCGCCGCCACCTTTTGACGAAGTCCGCTGATAATGCTAAAATTATCAGGTTAATATGTGGGCAAACAAAGAAAGAACATTTTGCCGGCTAAAAATGGCTTCTTTTTTTGCCTAAACATACTTAATCTAAGCCCGCCTTGCCTTCCCTCTCGAGTCACCGCTTGACAGATTGAGAGGAAAATGAATGCCGAGACCGACCACGCTCTCGCTTATACAAGGAGGCTTGCACATGCGCAGAGGGCAATGCAAGCAGGCGTCTACACACAACTTAAAAACCTCCAGTGAGACATTAATTGAGGACAATGTAATGCTAAAATTATCAGGTTAAGTATGTACTTATGCAAAAAAAAAAAAAAAAAAACATTTTTAGCCGGCCTGGGGGCCGGCAAAATGTTCTTTTCTTTGGCTTGCCATTGGCTTTATTTGGCAACAAAGTTTTACATTTGGCGATTAAAGCTGTATCTACTGAACAGGTTTAATCGCCAAACGTAAAACTTTGTTGCCAATTTTTAAAAAGTAATTTTTTGACATCGGACACCAATAAACAAAGATCATTCAACCTACGGTAGCGATAATCCTTGCGTATGTTACGCACAAGTTTTTTATAAATGGTGGTGTGTTCACATGGCCTTTTAGAAGCAACAGTTTCAAAAACTTTTTCAAAATAAAGAAATCTCGACCACTGTAGTATTTTACCTCGTGACTCTAAACAGTAAGGTCTAGAAGCTTGTGATTTGGACATTCGGAAAGCTGGCAAAAACACATTTTATTGAAATGTTAAAACCTGCACAAAAAAAGAGTGAAAACATGCTCAGTTCTGGTTCGACCGTGTTCATTGTCAGTCCACCAGCTGAATTGGCTGCTAAAAAAAAATGTCATGCCGATTTTAATTGTGATTTAAATCAAATGATTTTTATTAATAAAAAAAATCCTGATATAATTTTATCCTTCCTGTAAATGTTTCGAGTAATTTCACCCTATAAAATTTCCTTTCTAAGTTTTAGTTTCTCTTGGATCAATGTTGCCGAACAACTGCTTATGGCAACAGCCTCTTCTGCAGGTCTAGGGAGGTTGTTTTCAGTATTTAGATATGTTCACACAAAAATACCCAACTTCCCGGGAACAGTCAAGGCTGGAGAACTTGTGTTTTTTTGCTCGGAAACTACTAAAAAAAAATAAAGCGGTCATATGGATGGCAATTACTTGACTGAAGACTAATCAATCGTCAACATGAAGTTAGAAGTTAATGCAATTTTTTTTTTTTACCAGTATTTTACCTTCTGCAATGTTTATTTTAAAACACTAGAGGAAGCCCGTGCTATGCACGGGGCCGGTCATGAATTAAGTTTACAGACCCACTCCCCCCCTCCCGGCCTCACTCCTCACCCCCTCACTCGCAACCCCTTCCTATTTTCGCACACACTGGCTAAGAAACGCTTTCACGGATTAAAATTTCAATCCAATTTTTGCGCACACTGGCTGACAAACTGATTTTTGTTGGCCTCAGTCACTGAATCTGCACATCCAGTGGCTGAAGTCACAGGATGCACCGTTTAAAGAATGTGATTAACGAAATATGGATCCAAACCTATTTACGTTGCCTTTTGGACTTATATGTCAGACTGCCTGAATGGGGGAATCGAACCCACGACCTCTGAAATCATAGGCCAAGGTCCTACCGCTAAGCCAGATTGACACGGCCAAGAATGTGAGCGCTGAACCATCATCTTAGCATGAAACAATTTTTCTGTGTGAAGTCAATAAATAAGCTTTCGTAGAACAAAAGTAGAAACATTTAGCACGGCTGCTTTTCCTTTTCTGGGAGAGGAAAGAAGTAAATCCACCGGCCTGTGGCAGCCTAAAAATGGCTCATTATTGTTTTGTTTTCACTCACAGAGCTTTGATTGTAAATCTCTAACTTTGAAAGATAGCAATGATCAGCGCAGCTCAGCAGTGATTGTTGTTGTCCACTTTGAAACAATTCAGCTCAGCTCTGAAAGCCTTCATCTGCGAATTACATAAGCCATTGCATCGTTTCCAGCTGCCAATTTCGAGGCCAATTCGAAATTAACAACGTAGCTTAGTTTGATTTAAAACTATACATATTTAGCTGAAACATGGATTCTTTCATTTTACCCATCAACAATCAACGGTTTGGACGATAGTTAGCACGTGCACCAGGAATCTACATAATAATTCTGGATCGTAATTCTGGATTCTGGACCGTAGCAAAGACATTCAATAAGTTCAATAAGTAAATAAGATGTTACGCATGCACGAAAACAATGAGAAGCGATTAAAGTGATTGCTGTCCTTCCGGTTTTCCTTTTCTTTCCTTTTATCAGCGCAGCATGGAACCAGAATTATTATGCAGATGGTCCGTTTGCAACAATCGCACAACAATACGTGGCATCAGGAGCGTATGCTCCTGGTGGCATCAATGATTGTTGACAGATTTTTTTTTCGTGGAAGTCGAAAAACGTGCAACAACAATGGATTGGGGCAACGGTCAAGAATGAGGCACGTGCAGTAAAGGCTGTTGGAGTTGATTTTATGGATATTTAAATTGCAAAACAGAGAACGCAGCTTTTAAATTAAATTACGGAAACGAGTCAAAATTTAAATGCTAAATACAAAAGTGCGTGTGTGCGTGCTTGTTTGAACCGCTATTCCTTTGAAACTAAGGCACCTACAAAGATGGGAGTAGGACTAAATGAAATATTGTTAAATTGCGCTTAGGTTAGGCCTATTTTTATGGCTGTAATTTGCTATTATGACCCTCAAATATGCGAAAGACCTATTTTATGTTAAGAATCAAATTCTTCACGTTTACTCCCATTTCCCAGCCAAACTATCATACTTACGTTAACAATGCATATGAACGTTATTAAAAGTAGATTTCATAATGGTTAACTAAAAAAAAATTATCAAATTCCATCAATTAGGGATGGAGTTACATTATTTTGAAGGGGCCCTCCAGGGATACAGAACTACGGAAAAGTGGTGGAGTTTGCAATTTCCTTCTAAGATATATTTGATTCACATTTTATAATAAAAAAAACTCATGGTATGCATCAGTGATAAGATAAAGTGAACGATACAGGCCCTTGGCCCACGGCCTAATTTAGACACAACGCTAGTGCGTCGCGCCAAGTTAGGCAACAAACATCACATCAATTCAATTGACGAGGTTGTAAACCATTGTAGCGCGACGCCATAGCGTCAGTGTCTTATATCCTGAAGCATACTTGGGGAGAAATAATAATGCGGTACAAAAGCTTAAATTGTATTCAATATACAATTAAAAAAAAAAGTGATATCATATCAAACATCAAAACTGGTAAAAGGGGCTGCCAAGTTCCGAATGGTTCGGCCCTTCAAATGAGTGATATCAACACACCAAAACATTTGCCAACTTAATCGCACCGAATAATACTTTGGACGTTAAATGAAAACTTTAACATTGCTACCAAAAGTAGCAATGTTCTTGTTTTCATTTAACCTTCGAATTATTAAGTGGTGCGATTAACTTGGCGAATGTTTTGGTGTGTTCGCAGAGCAGCTAACATGGTGCGTCACACCTTCAGCATCGCATCTGAGAAGTGCAAACTTCAGCTTCTCAACTCGTGCTGCTGGACTCTATGGCATTTCAATATGTATCGACTTTCAGAAAGCCACCATGAAAGAGCTTGCTGCCGCCCTATTTAAAGGGTTCAACACCTTCCTCTGCATTGTCATAACTGTCATGCCGGCTGAGACGGCAAATTGCTACCCCTTCACCTTGCAGTGCTTATGAAGCATGCTGCCCTGTAAGGAACTATTCTGCCTTCGAACAATCTGCTGGTGAAGACTTGTAGGGGGTCGTCCCGAAGGCTGGGGCTTTGGTTCGGGAGTCAGTGTCATAAAAGGACTATCGTCTCTTGGCTGGTGCGAAGTTTAGACGCCAAGAGACCTAAGATTTGTACGGCAACGTGGCCACAACCGTGTTCAGGGCATGGCTGTCCTGAAGGCTGATGAAGATAGTCTGCAATCCTAATGTATTTTCTCCCTGAACTGTAGTTGCCCTCATTGTTTTATACAAACTTGTTGGTGTCCTTTTTGCTTTAATCTTTACATTGTATCTTGTGTGCGGACAAACTTTTTAAGTTCTTGTGGATGGCCTTTTAGCATCATCTCCCTTACTGACCTAACCCTATGATGGTGAGAGTAGCGCTAAATTAAAGTCAATTAAATTACGCTCCTAATGTGCTTATTGTCATGGCTGTAACATGATTTTTAACCCTGAAATACATGAAAAACTGCTCTGAAAACAGTTCCGCGATGTGATAGATCATTGAAGTAACTTCTACAAAATAAAAAAAAAATCTCACCTGAAACAACAACATATTTTGCTTCGTACTCAGTATTAAGCAACATGATATATACAGATCTCAAAATTGGTTCGCTTTAACTGGCTGGACGCATCGAAAAAATAGACAGGTTTGAAAACGTTCTGAAGCATGGAGGGGTACGCATCGAGCGAGCCATTTCAGCATGTAGTAAACCTTGAAGCGTACTGCAAACCATTTTTACTTCCTACGAAATGCTGACATTCTAAGGAGCGATTAGCGGTGCTTACCATAAATCGCCTATTAACAGCCCTGGCAAAGCTATTGCCCCCCCCCCCCCCCAGAAATAGTGTAGCTACTGCTCCCTCCCCTTTTAAATTGTAATTTTTCTGCTTGAAATTGACTAAAAGATGCTGTGAGTGAGGGCCTTCATAAGTGAAGGAGCTGAGTTAATAAGAATATTTGCAATAAATGAAGTTAACGTAACTAGCGATCAGGAATGAATTTATAGTGGGAAAGATTAATGGCTTACCTGTAGGTCCATACGCAGCTGTCTTCCCCACGAAAAAGCGTTTTTCAGGTCGACTGGAGATCGGCTAATTCATGACAGCATACTTTTTCTTTAAATTTTCCAGGAGCTCTTGTCAACGACGTCCGTTGGCCATGCTTGCTGACTGTCGGAGAGTGAGAAGCACGTGACAGAATCGGGTGCTTCTACATTGTGCCCGTAAACGTCAACAGTGAGCTTCCTTTGAAGCCAGGAAGCGCGACATAAGCTCCACGTCTCGCAACATATCCCCCATTCGCATTCTGGCTTCATGATCGGAGTTAGGACCTTCCTCCTTAGTGGGTTGCCTGACTCAGACACTTGAGTCAGACACTTCTTGTCGAGATCTCTCTTTTCTTCTTGATCTGTACGACTTGGTCTTCTCTTGGATCTTCTTGACTTTCCCCTCAAAAGCTTCCATCTGGTTGACCATTCGTCTGGTGATGCCACCAACCATCTGTCCATACAGTCGTCACGTTTCTCCCTTCTGAAGCATCACTCTGTCTCGTTCGAACCACTCGATTTTTAACCGGTTGTACTGCCCTACAACTTGCTTTGACGAGCATAGAGTCGACCTCCTCTGCGGTGTGACGCCTCCTTCGAACTCCCTGAATGTAGTTTGTCTTGCCCTCTCCACAGTCTCCTGGAACTGGTCATAAACCGCAGGTTCCCCCACTGCCATTATATCCTTTGGAGCGGCCTGTGGACCGTGTATCACCGGCACTGGCACTTGAACTGGTGCAGGGAACGCGACTGGTGCTTGTTGTGGTGGTGGTACATTCACCATTGCGTGAGCAGTTTGCGTCAGTCATGTCAAGGCTTGGGCCCGGATCTATCTTGCTACAGGAATCCCCAGGATTGTCCCAACCTTGGGTTACGTACTTCATGTCTCTCAAGTCCATTTCCGTGTTTGTCTGGACAACAAACATTTTCCTCGAACCTTACATCCCGACTTTTTGCTACCTTTCGTAGCTCGGCTACCCACAGTCTGTAGCCACTTCTCCCTATGTCATACCCCACCAGATATCCAACCCTGGACCGGGCGTCCAACCTGCTCTGTGCAGGTTCGACAATCTTGATGTGGGCTTTGCATCCAAGTATCCTAAGTCATGATACGTCGTTTATGTGGACTTGCAAACTGTGTATGGGGGATTCAACGGCTAGTCTTCCCACTCCTGCATTACGTAAGTAGCATACCGTCCGTACAACTTCTCCCCAAAGGAACTTTGAGATACCACCCGACACTAATGTTGTTCGGACTTTCTCCATCAATGTGCGATTTATTCGTTCTGCAGCGCCATTTTCTTGTGGGGAGTAGGTGTGTGTCTGAAGATGCTTAATGCCGTTCTCTTCTAGATAGGCTTCGAAGAATCGTCCACAAAATTCTCCTTCAGTGGAAGCGTGCTGGACCCATAACCTTATGATGTGAGCGAGGGCCTTCATAAGTGAAGGAGCAGAGTTAATCAGAATATTTGTAGTGAATGAAGTTAACATAACTACCGATCGGGAATGAATTAGAGCAGGAAATATTAATGGCTTACCTGTAGGTCCATACGTAGCTCTCTTCCTCGAAAAAACGTTCTTCAGGTCGACTGGAGATCACCCAATACATGACAGCATACGAGATGTAGGCCTACATAGGTTTTTCTTTGAATCTAGGAGCTCTTGTCAACGACGTCCGTTAGGGATGGGTCGGTAACAGAAACCGATACCGAATTTTCGGTTTTTACTGAAAACCGACACCGAAACCGATTAGGATTTTGTGTCGGTTTTTCGTACGGTGTTCGAAAATCAAAAAAAATTATTTGTGGTTTTACATTTTTTTAATAATTATCATTTTCTATGTATAAATGGCAGCAAAGCTCCTCGGTATTAAAACGAAAATAGTTGAGGAAAATGGTGCCACAGCCATACCCACGGTCTATCACGCTGCTGAAAGTGAAAGCAGGAGTAAGTTGAAGCTAGTAATACAACTGTTGCAAGAAAAAAAATTAGGAAAATCTGGTTGGGGTGGATGGTGGCAAAAACCGATACCGAAACCGAAACCAAGGTTTTTGGGCGTGAAAACCGAAACCGGAACCGAAATCAAAAAATGAAACCGACCCATCCCTAACGTCCGTTGGCCATGCTTGCTGTCTGTCGGAGAGTGAGAAGCGCACGACAGAATCGGACGTTTCTACATTGCTGCTGTAAACATCAACAGTGAGCTTCCTTTGAAGCCAGGAAACGCGACATAGGCGCCGCGTCTCACAGCAAAAGAAAGCTTCATACGTAAAGCAAACTAACAAGAACAAAAGAATGCAAACAAAAGTTATTGAAGGGATTAGATGGGAACAAATGCATTAATGCTAGACTGAACCCAGATAACGTATGCGAATGCTCGCATAACTTCTACGCAATGGGAGTTAGGCCTGAACACCCTCCCTGGACAGAAGTAAAATTCGAAAACTGAATTATAACTTTGTTACACCCATCCCTCCTCTCCTGCCCTTTTATTTTTATTTTTAACAACCCATGGGTATTTAATAGGGGAAGATACTTAATAGGTGGTCCCTCTTTTTTTTCCATTCAATGCTGCTACTGATTTCAGTTCTGATACCGATTCTGATTCCAGTATCCCAAGAAAGATTGCTTTTACCACCAAAGTATAGCTATTAAAAAAAGCTTGGTGCTCGGGATTCATTTTTTTTTTATTTACTAAAAATAAAGCGTACAGAGAAAAACTCTGTGATATGTGGTCAACTTAACGATATCTACTGCTGCACTGGTACCTGTGAAATTTTTGGGTATTGGTCATGGTACCGATACCATAGTATCGCTACGGTACTGGTATTGGAACCAGTACAGCCTTAGGATTTAGGGTAATCAGTAGTTATATAGATTGTGTGATGACCTTGCGATCAACTATATGAAGCATGGTTCGACACCAGTAGAGTGAATGAGGCGCACGATATGACTAATACACATAATCACAAACACAAAATTTAACTAAATGTAACGTACCTAACCGTAAGCTGATGTTAAAACAATGAAGGTGCTAGTAGTCAGTTTGTCCATCCTTGAGTTGCTAATGCTGTAGTTGCAGAAGTGTGTATTTACACATATTTCTCTTCATTTCGATTAGGCGTAAATGATAGCGTGATCTGTTGAGCATTACATACTTTACCGAGTTTCTTTGAGGCCTACGGAACATGGATATAGATCGAGGAGCAGAATTTCTGGGACTAAAAGGCATGGTTTTTTTCTGTAAAATCCACTGAACTGAAAGATTATCATTGACTGAGGGTTATAGCAACGCTAGTGTTGGTCGCAACAGTTGGGCTTTTTGTAAGGCGCATTCAAAAATTATGTGTCTTGTTCCCTCGAACGCCTTTCCGGCTCTATGTCTGAGATTGCTCGCTGCTTGGTAAGCCTTGTGGGGCAAACAAGATAGCAATAATTTGCGGGCTATTAAAGGCACCGTCTGGAATGGTACTCGAATTGTCGCCGCAGTCGCTGTGAAGAGGAGATGTTAGTCCGTTTGCTTATAGGTCTCACCAATCTTGCTCATTGCTTCCTTTTGAGGGGGCGGGAGGGGGTTATCCCCTTTGAATGTTATTGGTGTCACTGTCCGCCATGTTCTTGTTCATTATAACCATCTTGGTGGTGTTCGTCGCCGTTTCCACCTGCTGCGAGACATAGCGCATCAATCTGGCAATGAATCTGCTCTCCTGTCCTGGGGTTTTCAATTCTTGCAAGAGGTACAGATAGATCTCTTGCAAGAGGTGCAGATAGATATATGATAAGATCTAAATTTGGGGTGTGGCTAATATATCTAATGTTTGGCACAGTGGCAGCATCCCACTGCACTGTGACTGAGGCTGGCGCTCATGACCTAGCTGTCAATGTGCCATTAAGTTTCAATCCCTCTTCCCCCTTTTGAAAATTACCGTACAACCGGAACTTGTCAAACTCAACGGAGCGTTCCTAAAGTGTGTGTTAAAGCAGAATTAATGCGACTGATGGATTTATGAAGCAGCATGGATTTGTTGTAGAATGCCTGCAAGCTATCCAACGTGGGTGACATAACGATGGCGGATGTAACAAAACTGCAATACAAATATTGGAGGCAACACCGAACACGATCCATACAGTAGGCACCGACAGACGGTAATTTCAAATCAGTCGGACAGCAATGTAGTGAGCTAGTGAATTCGATCTCAAGTTTAAGAGCCTGAGAAAGACAGACTATTATTCCACCAGAGACGGTTTGTCAAAAATTAGTAAACACCAATGGAGTATTTATTTTTTTTATTTGTGCATATTTATCCAGTTTTTAAAAAGTTAATACTAACTCAGCATGATGATTTTGATTGACGATTGCTTTTTTTTACCCAATTTTGAAGTTCATCATAAAACTTCATAACGGAAACTCGAAATGAGTACTTTTTGCACAATGGGTTAAGTTGATGTTCAGCCCAAGTCAGAACTTCACTCTAACTTGTCGAGTTTCTCCATCCCTAATAAGAAACTGTATAAAATAGACTATTAAAGAATGTTACATGTAGAGCCAACCTTGCCATTTACAACATGTAATCGACTTTGTATATTTTCAGGATGGCGGATGAAACACTGGTCCTTAACAACAATCAACAGTTAGCAAGTGAAGATCAAGTAGCAGTCAGCAAAATTACGCGAAGTAAGATTCTTTTGTTTTGTGCAAGGGGACTTTCTTGTGAAACCTTGCTACGCGCAATTGCTTTACGATTCCAAACACATACTTTTTATAAGCTTACTGTAGTTTAGGCTGCAGGTCGCGAGTTGGAAGTTTTTGGTCGCCATAAACCAAAAATAAAAATCGATAACGTGGGTTTGGGTGGCTTGAGAAAGGATTCTTTTTTATAAACGGCCTATCAGTGCGTGTTTTTCTTTGAAAAAATCTTTTTTTCTGCAAATTCTTTCTGTGATGTTAAGTTTTGCCTGTTAATACTTGTGGCTCTGACGATTCATATCCTTAGATGGTTTAAAAAAAATGTAAAAACCGTCCGAGGATATGGATCGTCGGATCCAACCAAAATAACGGATAAAACCTTTTACATAATATAAACGTGTAATGTCTTATCTACGACATGGAAAGGTGCATGTTACGTTAACCTCCGATGTTAAATTTGGTTCATTGAACGCGTCTGTTAACCCAATTTGGTGAAAAATGTGCAAGAAACAATACACGAGATCACGGAAAGTCTGCAAAATTCTGCAATTTTAAAAATACACAAACACATGATACTGTGAAAGTTCAGAAAGTCAGTAATTGACAATGTCAGTAATGCTCAATCTCGCAACACAGAAATTAGTGAATTTCGCACATTTTCGACAGTTCAACTAAGAGAGGGATAAAAAAACTTCTCTCAACTGTCTCCCCAGTCGGGCGGTAATGACCTAACCATTATCAGAGGCCAGAAAGGCCGCACGTTTCAAAAGACAACAACAAGTCGGATACAACCCAATTACTTCCAGCTCAAACTTGGCCGAAAGAAGTTGGGGAATAGGTTTTCCGTCCACCTCCAGTTGAACTGTCAAAATTGGAGAAATTGACTAGTTTCCATGTTGTGAGATTGCATAAAACAAGTTTTTTATTTAAATGTCTCCCTCGCACTACGCCATCCTATTCCAAAGGATGGTTATGAATGGTTGAAGTAGTCTTTAATTACATACTGTTGTTAGATCAAAGAATACAAGTTAGAAAAATTATTGACTGCAAAGTCAGCGCAAGGAAAAAGCACAACTGCAACATGGTGCAACACAAAAATGGGCAATGGTTCACATAAGTTCATAAATGCCTCTAAAATTCCTCAAATTTCTCGGAGTCTTTAAAACTGTAGCTTAAAAAGTTTTTTTTGTTTTTTCAGGTAGTGGAAAAGAAATTTTGGTAGTCCGTGATGGAGCAGATGGCCCTCATATCATTGCTGTGAGCAGTGATTTGGTGGTTTCAGAATTGCGTGACGATAGCTGCAGTAGCACGGATCCTCCAGAAAATGGTCTGACGACTAAAGCGCAAGAAGCCGATTTGGAGGAACCGTCTAGTAAAAGGGCGCGTTATGATGATAGCGACGATAACGGTGAAACCTGCAAAGTAAGTCTTACTTAGTGTTGGCTGCAGTGATACCAACTTTACCGATACGATACCGACCCAGTTTTAAAAATTTTGCTGATACCGATGCAGTCATCCAAAAAGTAATCCGTATTTTGAAAGCCGACAGGCTCATTTTACTCTGGCTAAAGAAATCGCGACAAGAGGACTAACACTATCGCAGAAAAGAAACAACCAAAAACAATTACTGGTGTAGCGAATTTTCGGTAATATTGTATGCTTACATAAACATCTCACTACCTTCATCAGGCAAAAAGTGCACGAGCACGTACAAAAATAACGACTACATGCTAGGGTTTATGTTTGAAATTCGAACATAAACTCTAGCATGTAGTCGTTATTTTTATACGTGCTCGTACACTTTTTGCCTGATGAAGGTAGTGGGATGTTTATGTAACCATATAATACTACTGAAAATTCGCTACACCAATTGTTTTTGGTTGTTTCTTTTCATAGCTTTAGTCCTCTTTTCGCAAGTAATCCGTAATTTTTTATCAATGGTATAGGTTTATTCAAAAGTCAATACTTTGGCCATGCAGAATTAATTGTTTGTTTAACAGGCGGGTGCCCTTTAAATTATCGCAGGTAAAAAATTTTTATCCGAATCTTGGTTGACCCGCTAAAATTCATATTTTCACTAAATCTTGGACTGTTTTTGGCATTCCAGTATACCAATTTATCCAGCTCAAAACAAGCTTTTCATTGGTGCAAATTTCAAACCTTAGCTCAAACCATTATGTTATTTGGCAAAAAAATTAAATATTTGTAATACTAACGACATAAAAAACATATTAGCAAATTTATATACTTTTTTACGTTGACTACGTACTCATTCACCTTTGAGCTAGGTACAGTATTGGACAATGAAATTTAGACAGTTCAGAAGGGGCAACTGCAAGTCTACATCGATTAATCATGCCTGGTTATGGGAAATCCTTAAATATTGCGAAGTTGTTAAATTCAATAAACTGATAATAATAACCACAAAATAAATACAATACTGTGTCTATTGCAACTGAAAAAATAATATTTGTTGAACACAGAATGAAGTCAGTCAATCACATAAACTGCAAATCTGCATTTATGGAACCTGCACAGTGGCTTGTTCACAGTCTCAGGAAAAAAGTATCATTACGCGTGACAAAACCTATATGTAAAGTATTCAATTGACGTTAAAAGTATTACTCCATTTAGTTATAAATATAAATAGAGCAACTGTTTCAAAAATGATTTTATTTGACAGTCAATTTTGCAGTTTTATTTTAAAGAAATGCATTCAAGATAGGTTGAATTTAGGAATTAAAAAGCCGTGGAAAGACAAGCCTAGGAAAAAGAAAAATAGAAAAAACAGCCAATGAAAAAATAAAAACAAAGGGAAAAATTTCCGCAGAACGAAAGCCCAAGGAAAAGGAATGGACAGTAAACTGCCAGTGAAAGAAATATACCATGAAAATTAAAAAAAGAAAAATGTCGGAGAACGTAGGAAAATAGCAGAAGTAAAACAATCCGAGGAAAATAATTGAGGTAAAACAATCCGAAGAAAAAAACTGAGGAAAGAAAAAGCAGAAAGAAAAAACCGTTTCCTAGTGAAATTTCTTACCTAACCTAGGTTTGTTTAATATCTCTAATGTGTGGTGCATTGACAACTCGGACTACTGTACTGTGACTGAGGTCGGCACTAATGACCTAGTTGTCGACACGCCATTAAGCTTCAATAATCAATTCCCTTCCCCCAACCCAACCTATAAAAACAAAAAAAAACAGTAAACAGCTTCCTTCCGTTATTTCCATGGCCTTTTTTTTTCGCGACTTCTTTTTTCCTTTGACTTTTTATCAGTCTTTACTTTAGTTTAATCCACATCCGGAGGCGAACCCCTCCCCCTCCCCCCAACTCCCCTCCCTAATGCGAAGCGCTGTCAGATTGAGTAATGTCCGAGGGCCCATGCCGGGAAATGAAGCTCCTGAGTTGAAAATGTTTTATCAATCAAGAACGAAAGTTAGAGGTTCGTACCTCTTTTCGATCCCGTTTCGAAATGCCTGTTGCTTGCTTGAAAAATGGACCGGAAGTCCGTAATTCAAGATGGCGGCCTATTTTAAAAGTTTGCTGTTTTAGCGGAATATTCTGCAAATAGTTGATGCTGTTAAGGTGTTTTGACCGGGTGAGTTCAAAATGAATGTTACCAGCTCGGAAAATTGTCCGGAAGTTCATAATTCAAGATGGCTACTTCTTTTTTTAAAGCTTGCTGTTTTCAAAAAATATACTGCTAGAAATTTGTGTAGTTGTAAGCCCTCGAATAGCCCGAAATGGACAGGCTAAGGCTTTTCTGAAAGGTGGGGATCTATTCTTTCCATCAATCCTAATTGAAACTGTTTAACTTGGATAGGGACCGTTCTACGCTCATTTAAATATGATAGGCAAGTAAATACAGGCTAAAAAAGGGATTAACCCACCACAATTTGCAAAAAAGGTTTATGGTTGTTCCTGACTGGTTTATTGCTGAATTTGAAAAGTAATTGTTATCCAAGCTATCTGCTGCCATTTTCCTGGACAAATAGGATTAATTTGCATGTTATAGTTAAAAAATGCATTTAATACTTATATGGAAACACGAAGAGAATTTTAATATACCTTGCATTTTGCGGGCAGTTCTTTTCTGGAACCTACTCAAAAGGCAGTTCTTTTCTGGAACCTATTCTAAACGACGTTCTATCTGGTGACAATTGTGATGCATCTTTCGTGGTTTGTGCAGGTTCGAACAGTATCGCAGAAGACTCGCCGAACAGAATCGTTCTACATATTCAAGACTTTATTACATCAATTAGGGTAAAATACACTGCAGCGAAATTAACCATCATAGGCCTGTTCCCTCGTCTTAAAAAGTCGGAAAGAGATCTCGACATGAAGATCATTCACACTAACTCATTATTACGCCAATTATGTGTCGCACAAAATTACTCATTTCTGTCTATTGATAAGGCGATTTGCTCCGACCACACCCTGCTTGCAAGAGACTCCATACATCTTACTGCGAAGGGAAAGAGGGTACTCCAAACGGAACTTGTAAAACTAAACATGCCTTCGGAAAACCTCCAGCACTAACAGGGTTATACCCATCAACTAAATTTTGTCAGGCAAGAACAACTAGAAGTTTGTCCTGTCTCTTGATTAATGCACGCAGTGTTATAAGTAACCTAGGCAGTCTTACAGACCTGTTGCATCAAAACATTTATGACCTTAATTTTATTGTAGAATCATGGCTTAATGCTAGTGTCACTGATGCCATGCTTGTCGATACCCTACCATATTGTGATTCGTAGGGATCGTGGTAGTAGGGGCGGGGGCCTATGTGCTCCATAAAGTATGTATCCCATTGGCTATTGTGGAGGTGGGTGTAGACGTCGAGAGTTTTGTTTTGACCATGCCTGTGGAAAAGATTTCGATTATTCTGTGCTACTTACCTAACAGTTATATGGATCTTGACATACTTAATCTATGCACGTTTGTTAGAAAAGTACTTATTCCAGGGCATTCCAACATCATCCTGGGTGACTTCAATCTTTCTACCATTGACTGGGAACATAACAGAGCAGGTGACGGCCACCATGAGTATTTCCTAGATTTACTTGCACCACTGGGACTTAGACAACTTTGTTAACCCAACAAGGGGTCAAAACATTCTAGACTTAATATTTACTGATGACGACTTCTTGGTTTTTGATCTGGAGGTGGGGGCTCATTTTATGAAGAGTGATCATTGTGTAGTAGGTTTTCGTTTAAATCTGGCGCACAAAGTTACGTGTAATTCTAGGAACCCTCCAAATTCAACAGACCTGGGTAATTATACTGTAAATTTTGCCAAACTTAAATCTGTCCTGTTAGAGGTTAACTGGGATGACTTAATCTTCAAGGTCCACCCAAACATTGAACAGGCATGGACTAGTTTCCATAAGTTGTAAGGCTGTACCGAACGAGAATTTGTCAGCCGAACCGAACCAAACCGAACAAACCTTAAATAAGCCGAACACCGAACACTTCCGAACCGAACAAAAATGTACCAAACCAATCTATCTTAAACTAAAATGTAGAAGAACTCAGTTCACAAAGATTCATCAAAGCACAAGTTTCTTAACAAATGTAGTTATTTTCACATGGACTTGTAAGTCCATAGATATTGAAACTCTGTTTAAACTTTAAAAAATCTCCACTACTTTTATATTTTCCCTTATAACTTCTGAACCGTTAGAGCTAGGAACTTGTGGTTTGGACCAACGGAAAGCTGGCGAAAAAACCTTCAAATTGGTGTATTCAAACATCAAAATTCGTTGATTAGAAGTGAAAATATGTTCGGTTTGGTATTTTGCGTTTGAAATACCAAACACCGAACCGAACCGAACACCCTCTGTTCGGCCATGTTCGGTTCGGTACAGCCTTAATAAGTTGCTTAAGGGACGCATTGAGCTGTGTCAGGTCATACAGCATAAACCTAGGAGAAGACAGAACTACACTCCAAAAAATATCAATATACTTCGCCAGCGCAAACTAAAGCTGTGGAAAGTATATAAATTAAAGCGTAATAAACAGACCTTAATTATGTATAATAGGGCGCGTGCGCTGTATTCTCGGACACTTGAAACATGGAAAAGTGAGATAGATTCGGCTGTGATTCGCGATGGTAGCCCTGCGGCTCTTTTTAAACTACAGTATATAGGCGTAAAAATGCATTTTCGTGAGCCATCCCCCCACTTAAAGATTCAAATGATTTTATCACGGATACTGGTTGTAAAGCGGAGTTATTTAGCCGTACCTTTGCTTCGAACTTTATTACTGATGATGGTGCCAGCATAATACCACTGGCTCGTAGTGGTAACGTAAATGTTACCTGCTGTCAGGTCACTTTTCACCAGAGCTCTATTGTTGCCGCGTTAAACAGATTAAAACCGAGTAAGTCATGTGGACCCGATGGACTCTCGGCTTTTCTTCTTAAAATCTTAGTATGTACACGAAATTAGCTATCCACTCTCCAAACTCTTCACCCTTTCTTTTGCCCAGAGCAGCTTGCCAACTTTGTGGAGACAGGCCAACATAATTCCAATTTTCAAGAAGGGGTCACCCTCGGATCCTCTTAACTATAGGCCTATTGCTCTTACATATGTGGCGTGCAAAGTCATGGAATCCATCATCCGAGATGCCATGGTTCGGTTCTTGGGTCAACAGTCTATGATTTGCCAAGACCAGTTTGGTTTTCTCCCACTTAGGTCTGCGGTTCATCTGTTACTTCTGGTCCTTGATCGCTGGACTTGCGCTCGCGATATTGGGGTTCCTACGGACACCGTGTATTTTGACTTTAGGAAGGCTTTTGAGTCCGTCATTCAAGGAAAACTTCTTCTTAAACTTGACTGTTGCGGTATTGCGGGTAGTTTAAAGAGCTGGATTGCAGCTTTTCTCCAGGACCGCCACCAAAGGGTGCACATCGAAGACACTTCTTCATCATGGACATGTGTACCTTGTGGAGTTCCACAGGGGTCTGTACTCAGGCCCCTTCTTTTCGTAATTTACTTAAACGACCTAAATTTAGAAAGGGGTTGCACCTTTGGCTTCAAATTTGCCGACGACCTTAAGGTGGGGGCAGAAGTGCCTGACTTCCTCCTTTCCTTGGACCTGGACAATATGGTCCAGGAAGTTGCCCACTGGGCCGAGAGTTAGCAGTTACCTCTCTCTGTAAATAAATGTCATGTCTTCAACATTGGCGGAGTCGATAGACAAAACACCTACTCGTTGGGTCAAGTGTTCTTGCCTACATCTGCAGAAGTCCGAGATCTTGGAATTTGGTTTACCAGTGACCTAAAATCATCCACTCACTGCCAGAAGATTTGCGCTGCAGCATACCGTCGTGCAGCAGTCGTGAAAAGATGTTTTGCTTCCGGAAACTTTGATACCATGATTTGTGCGTTTAAGGTTTTTGTTCGCCCATTACTTGAATATACGACGCCTGTCTGGCCACCTTACCTTGCGCGTGACATTGATTTAATCGAGAAGGTGCAGAGGCGTTACACCAAGGGTCTTCCAGGACTCAAGGAGGTTGCGTATCGGGAATGCCTGTCAAAATTGGGCCTAGAGCTTCTTGAACTACGCAGAATAAAATTTGATCTAATCCTTACTTTCAAGATTATAAACCAGCTTATTGCTGTTGACTTACCTTTTTTGACCTGGCAACAAATTCTTTTGGTACGCGGGGGCACTCACGCAAACTTCTGTTTACTTCCACCAGGCTCGATTGTCGTCGAAATTTTTTCTCCGTGCGGGTTGTGCCGATTTGGAATGCCCTAAGGAAAGAAACTGTCAGTGCAAAAACGGTTTCAGCATTCAGTAGGATGCTGGACTCCGAACCTCTCTATAAGTACTTGAAGCGACCCCAACCTCCATGATAGCCATTCCCGCATTCGTGCTGCTAGCTTTTTTTTTTTTCAATTTCAGAGTGGTATTAGTGGTCCCAAGCCCTTCCGTCTTCCGTCCACTTTTTGGGGTGGTAAATTGGTAATTTTATTATTAGGATGTGCACTTTCCGAAGAGTGCCAGGCCGCAAACCTTGAGCATTAAAGATGGCGACCAAAATGGAGCCCAATGTTTACTCAGTTGTATTCATTTTGGCCTATTGCGCAAGAACCTTTAGTGTTACACAAAAACGGTTTGGATATAAGTTGTTTACTAGAATGTAATCTACAATGGAGGTCCCATACCTTTTTTCCATGTATCACGGTTATTGAGAATAACAGTCATGTTGGGCATTTTCGGCCATTTTGGCTAATTTAATGCTTATAGTTGTTTGAATTTGTAAATACAACTTAAACTTTTTATTACTGTTGCATCGTTTATAATTCAGGTGGATGACTCCAACTTCAGTCATTCAAAAGGTGGGACTCTCTTCTTTGAATTAAGGGCAATGAAAAGGATCTACCACTCTTAGGGGCCGAACCACGTCTATTTTACAAGTGGCTCGTATCACAGTCGCCGTTCAAAATAAAGACAGATGCATACCTATTTGCGTTGCATTTTGGACTTATGTCAGACTGCCAGAGCCCACGACCTTTGAAACCAAATGACGAGGTCCTACCACTGAACCATACTGACACGGCCAAAAAGAAACTTCCATAAGCAGCGTTTCCTTTTGGCCGTGTCAGTATGGCTCAGCGGTTGGACCTCGGCCTTTGGTTTTAAAGGTCGTGGGTTCGTTTTCCCCCGCTCAGGCAGAATGACGTATAATTCCTAAAGGTAACGTAAATAGGTTTGCATTTACGTTGCCTTTTGGACTTATATGTTAAGAATGCCTGAGCGGGGAATCGAACCCTCGACCTTTGAAACCAAAGGCCGAGGTCTTATCGCTGAGCCATACTGACAAGGCCAAAAGGAAACCTCCATAGACAGCGTTTCCTTTTGGCCGTGTCAGTATAGCTCAGAGGTAGGACCTCGTCCTTTGGTTTCATAGGTTGTGGGTTCGATTCTCCCACTCAGGCAGAGTGACGTATAAGTAATAAAGGCATCGTAAATAGGCTTG
>JAHWFP010098892.1:0-27216 GCA_023313725.1 Lithobius niger | reverse complement strand
TTAATGCTTATAGATGTCTGAATTTGTGAATACAACTTAAACTTTCAGTAGCTGTTCTGTCGTTTATAATTCAGGTAGATGACTCCAACCTGAGTCATTCGAAAGGTGGGACTGTCTTTTTTGATTCAAGGGCAATGAAAAGGGTCTACCAATATTAGGGACCGAACCACGCCTGTTTTATTAGGGGTGGTATCACAGTTACCTTCCAAAATAAAGACAGCTGGAAATCTATTTGCATTTTGCATTTTGGACTTAGACGTCAGACAGCCAAACCCACGACCTGCCAGACTTATATGTCAGACTGCTAGAACACCGAAGGCTGAGGTCCTACCACTGAGCCATACTGACAAGACCAAAAGGAAACGACCATAGGCAGCGTTTCCTTTTGGCCGTGTCAGTATGGCTCAGTGGTAGGACCGCGACCTTTAGTTTCAAAGGTCGTGGGTTCGATTCCCCGCTCAGTCAGTCGTACATGTAAGTCCAAAGGGCATCGTAAATAGGTTTCAACTGTATTTATTTAACTTTTGTTGAGCCTTTAGCTTTCTGTGTTTAATACCGTTCAAAGGTTGAAAATGAGCAAAAAATTGAATGGTAACTGTAATACCAGCCCCTAGTAAAACGGGTGTGGCTCGATCCCTGTTAGTGGTAGAGCCTTTTCATTACCCTTGATTCAAAGAAGAGATGCCCACCTTTCTAATAAACTTAATTGGAGCCATTCATCCAAATTATAAACGTCAGAAGAGCAGTTTAAAGTTGAAAATGAGTGAAAATTAAACGGTAACTGTGATTCCAGCCCCTAGTAAATCGGTTGTGGCTGGATCCCTAATAGTGGTAGACACTTTTAATTGCCCTTGATACAAAGAAGATATTTTCACCTTTCGAATAAATTTAATTGGCGTCATTCATCTATTTATTATAAACGCCACAAGAGCAGTTTAAAGTTAAAAATGAGCGAAAAATTGAACGGTAACTGTGATACCAGCCACTAGTAAAACGGGCGTGGCTCGATCCGTAATAGTAGTAGACCCTTTTAATTGCCCTTGATTCAAAGAAGATATTCCGATATTTCGAATAAACCTATTTGGAGTCATTCATCTAAATTATAAATGCCACAAGAGCAGTTTAAAGTTGAAAATGAGCAAAAAATTGAACGGTAACTGTGATACCAGCCCCTAGTAAAGCGGACGTGCCTCGGTCCCTAATAGTGGTAGACCCTTCATTACCTTTGATTCAAAGAAGACATTCTCACCCTTAGATATAAACAACTGATACACAAAATGTTTTTGTGTAACACTAACGGTTCTTGCATAATATGCCAAGTGGCAACAAATTGAGTAATAGTTGGGCACCATTTTGGTCGCCATCTTTAATGCTCAAGGTTTACAGCCTGGCACCCTTCAGAATCTTAAAGTGCACATCCTTTTGAGTGGGTTCCAGCAAAAAACTGCCCTCACAATTCAAGGTACGCTGCAATTTCGTTCTTATTTCCGTATATGTATTATATCCATTTTTTAACTATAACATTCTTAGGCTGCCATCTTGAATTACGGACTCCCGTTCCATATTTCGAACTGGCAACAGGCATTTTCGAACTCAGCGGGGTCGAAATGCCTTAAAAACACCTGATGCCAAATTGTTATACAAAATGCTTCTTGCGCTGCATTTTCGTGAAAAGTGGCCTAGTCTATAACGGTTCAGAAGTTATAAGGGAAAATGCAAAAGTAGTGGAGAATTTTTTGTGTTTAAACAGAGTTACAACATCTATGGACTTACAAGTCCATGTGAAAATACCTACATTTGTTAAGAAACTTGTGCTTTGATGAATCTTTTGAACTGAGTCCTTTTACATTTTAGTTTAAGATGATTGGTTTGGTACATTTTTGTTCGGTGTTCGGCTTATTTAAGGTTTGTTCGGTTTGGTTCGGTTCGGCTGAAAAATTCTCATTCGGTACAGCCTTAATATTTAGTTGTGCAGCAGTGCAAGCACACATTGGTATCCATCTTGAAAAAATGATTATGTGACTTCCAGTTGCAGTAAAATCCTGTTACTAGTTTTTACGAAGATCTGCTCAGGATCTCGTCCCTAAAGCAATTAACTTTTGCAGTCCAGCCATGGTCTATTGTTGAAGGTAGCCTTTGTGTCAAAGTACAGTACCGTAACACTGATGTTTACATTGGTTTTATTGTTTTTCTTATTACAGGTGTTACTAATGCATATTTGTAAAGCCCTGCACAAGCGGCTGAAAGCCATTGAAAGGAAAATGCATGGTATAAATCGGCGATGTCAGAATATTGAAGAGAAAGTAGATTCTACCTTTACTCAGTTACAAGAGGCTGGTATAGGGCAAAGTACGCCGACACCCAGACACAGGTCAGGATCAGTAATTGTGGGATTGCCTCAGAATTCCGAAAATGGTAAATATTTACATTTTTTCCTGTGTTTTCCTTTTGTGTTACTGGTGCCTAACATTACTCTAGGGTTAGCTGATTTAAATTTGTTTTACTAAAAATTCCTCATTTAAATGATTTTTTATTTTATGTGTGAGGACAATCAGGGGAAGATTGGATTGGTGTGGGCCCACCTGGAAATGATTACAAGGGGCCCATACAGAGTAAAGCGTGAGCTCGAGCGGGGAGGGGGAGGGAATGAATTTTCTACATAATAAAATTTGAAGTACAAATCAAAACAAAATATAATTGTCGATCTAAGTATGAGCTTTGGGGGGGGGGGGGGGTAAGGACAAATTTTCTCAAATAAAAATTTGTTGAAGTACGAATCAAACCAAAACATGATTTCCGCAGTTTTATAAACATTCCTACGGCAATTTTGATTTAAGTTGATTTAAAAAAATTCATTTCTTTTGACCCTTAAGTCAGCCAAAGCAATTTAATGCTCGTGTGGAAGAACCAGCTCAATTTTGAACAATACAAGACTTTTTAGAGAGGAAAAAATTGCTGGTAAAGGGAAGTGCCAACCCGGGGATTCGATCCAGGAAGCCTTCGATCATCATAGGGGCCGAACGATTGTCCAGAATTGGCCAGAATAGTTTCCATTGCTGTTGAAGGAGCATGGTAGCCTCTCGTGCTGATGCTACCTTGGCCAGCAGTCCTGGTGGGGACTTTGCAAAGGTTCCCTTTCCAGGAGTTCGACCAGATTCGCAAACCTCCAGCAACTAGGCTGAACTCTCTCACCAGTCAGCCAGCCACGATGACCACCTTTATTAAAAATAAAGATGCACCGATGGATGTTGGCATCGGAAATCTGCCTTTTTAGGCTACATCGGTTATCAGAGCATCGGCATCGGTTTTAGGCAGCAGATGTTAAAACATCAGAAATCCACAAGTTTATTAAATCATTTTGTGAGAGCTGTGCTTATAATTAATTTTTGGGTGCTAAATTTTAGGCCTCCAGAAATTTTTAATTTTATTTTTGAAATCATTTTAATTATTTTTGACTCAAGGAAAAATCTAACGTATTTTCACGTTACTTTCCTTAACATCGGACCATGACATATCGGAATCGGACATTCGCATCGGTATTTGAGCACATCGGTACATTCCTAATTAAAAAGAAGGGCCCCGACTCCTTGTGCTTATATTGATAGTGTCATGTAAAATATCCTAAGAATTTCCGATTGAAATTAACTAGCAAAATTATCCCGCTTGCCTTCTGGTGCCATGGCTTCAGTTGAAAGCGCAACTAACCTCCAAAGTAAAGCAAAAGAATGTGTTTATCCATTTGGGACGCAGTGATGTTTGCAATTATGTTTTTGATTTGGCTGTAATTTCCTGACCAGAGATTTGGAGAGCGAAATGCACTATTCCTACTTCAAATATTTTCAGAGATATCGGAGTTTTAGCCGATTTCTTGCGATAAGGGAGCCTGATCTGCAAGTATAAAGGCCCGAGCACTACACGAATAACGCAATGCTTATGGCCATATGTACCTTGAAAGTTTGTCACGCTCACAGCAGAAAACACGGTGCCAGAAGACATTGTAGTGAAACACTTGGATCTCGGAAATAACTCGTTACGCTCACTTTCAAAAACAGGATCGAAGATCGAAGTGATTCAACAGTGTTTCAAAGTAATTCAAGTAAGCCTAACGGTTTATTTTGTGCTGTAATGAAAGTTCTTTTAATGTGAAGAATGCAGAAAATAAGTTCAAATAGTAAGGTTGTACCCGAAAGGAAAATCACGACTGCATTTGCAGATTTATTTACCTTGGCAAAGTATTCCAGTGGTCTTGAATTCAAAGCGTTGTCCCGTCTTCCAACGGCGGTTACAAGACGTCTTCTCACCTCTAGCAGTCACAAATAACGCTGTACACGACCCTCGCACCGCTCTTTTTAGTTGGTAGCTTCTGGGGGTCACTAGTCCATCGCTAGAAGTCAGTATTGGTCCCTACCTAAACTATCCCTATCTAGTGGACTAGCCTAAACACACCGCTCTTGAAGCACACGTCTTGACACTACGACATCTTGTTTACCGAGAGACGAGAGCACGTGGTCAACAATAGTCACGTGCGACACTTGTTGTTATTGTTCAAGCAAGGACACGAACTACCAAATGTTCCTTGTCTTCAACTACAATGTTGTTAAACTATAATGTAATTAAAAATCTCGGCATTTGGTTTACCACTGATTTAAAATCTACAACACAATGTGTTAATGTCACAAGTGCTGCAAACCAGCGTGTTGCCTTAATAAAGAAGATATTTACTTCAGGTCATGTTGACACTATGGTCTGGGCATTTAAAGTCTATGTAAGGCCAGTCCTCGAATATGCAAGCTATGTTTGGTCACCGTACCTGCTTGGTGACATTGATCATATTGAAAATGTCCAGCGGAGATTCACTAAGTCATTTCGTGGACAACGTAATAAATCTTACGCTGATAGGCTTTTATTTCTTAAATTGCATTCACTTGAATTATGTAGGCTCAAAGCAGACCTTTACCTAACCTATTCCTTGCTCCACGGTCTTACGAATATGGATTTTACAAGGTTCTTTGAGTTGCACGCTGATGACCGTACACGTGGTCACGGTCTAATGTTTCGGGGGAGTTCGGTCCGCACTGACTGTCGTAAATTTTTTCTCTCAAACCGAGTCATGAAAGTGTGGAACGAGTTGCTGGGTGAGCGCTCGTGATCGTGCCAACGCTGGGGTTGTTTAAGACAGGACTCTGACACTGTAACCTTAATAGGTATTTAGCAAGACAATTTTAAAATTGATCAATTGTTTGCAAATTTGTTTACATTTATGTGCTTTTTTCCCAATTTTTCATTAAGTTTGTGTACAGGGTGGTTCACAAAAAACTGATGACCTAACATTTTCTAAGTCCAACTTTTCTAGTTAACACCCCTCAGAAACATAAGCGGACAGAAATATTCCTGTTTCATTAGATTTGATGTCTGTGTTTTCCTGGTTGTGAAAGTTGCCAATTAGAAAAGTTGGACTAAGAAAATGTTGGGTCGTCAGTTTTTTGTGGACCACCCTGTACATATTGTATTGCTTGCTTTTTTTTTTAACTTGTAGGCTAATTTAAATTTGTAGATAATTGACAAAAGACTACTATAGTCTGCAACTTTTACTAGGTTGGATCCAAGTAGCCAAAACTGGCCTTTTCCCTCGCCTTTTGTCTTTTCATGACAATAAAATTTTATTATTATTATACACGTGCCCTTTCTCATCATAACCTCCACCCGTGTCCGAGGCTTGATACTCACAAGTGGGGTTCACCATGTTCTCTAATGAGCCTGGCTCATGTTTGAGACATACTTTACTTTACGTCTTGTCGACTTCTTCCCTTTACTTTTAGCGTTGACAAGTTTATCCGTTTTACTACCTTGTAAAACTTCTCATCCTGGCGTGACATCTCCGCTCCATATTCAGAGGAGGCTTTCGCCCAGCGCATCATGTATTCATTGTGATCAATATGAGGCACTAGGTCTCCTCCCTCATCTTTGACCCAGTCAATTTTCAGGAGGTTGAAATGTTTTGAAAGTTCTTTTGCTGACACTAACTTGCACTTATGCTCGGTCACTTTAGCAACTTCACGTTTCCTTTCCTTTTGCACTTCTGCAACTGGTGTGGTGTCGCACTTCTGCGACTTTTCATATTCTGGTCCATGACTTTCCTTTATAGTTGAGGTGACACTTTGGACGTCTTCAGTCTCTTGCTGTCCTACAAACTGCCTCACTAAGACTTCTTCTACGTGGGTCTCTATAAGGAATAGGAAATAACATCTTCAATTGCACACACCTCTTCATCATGCTTCTCCATGACTGGTTGCGTGGTGTCCATATCACGACTTCTTAATGCCAGTTCCAAAACTCTTCCCAAAGCTCTTGATTTATCTCACCATCCTGAGCCAATCTCTTCCCACAGTTTGTACACGTTCTTCCAAATGCTCACGGTACCTGATGGAAGTGCTAGTGATGTGATCAGTCGTCCTTATTGACCGTTTACCTTCCCCCACTATTGGCTTGGATGGTACGTGTCGATTCTGGTTTTCCCTAACTGTTTCCATAAACAGTTTTACCAATCTGCTTCGACCTCCCATTCTTCTTTGGCTTGCTTTGGTTTCTGCTATTTTGCAGTAGTGCCAACGTGGGTACCCTGAACCACATTGACTTGACATTTTCCGCCTTCAAGGACGATTCGTCTTTCAGCGCAGAATCTTTTTTGGACTGCCTTCTCCTATATTCTCTTGCAAAATGGCCCTCTTTTTGGTAGGCAAAACACTTGACTCTCTGCCTTGACGTGCTGTTTTCTTTTGAATGTGTCTTATTTGGCTTCTTCTCTTCTGCCCGTACAACATAAGTTTGTTCTTGCTACTTCCCCCTTTTCTGCTTGGCTCTCACGGCACCTATCATTGTTCATTAAAAATGAGTCCACATGTCCTAGTGAGGACCGTTTATCCGTGTACGAGTCGGCCTAGAGAAGTACCTATTCTTTAACACGTCCCAGAGCTCTTTCGGGTCACACATTTTACAGGTACTGGTGCAGCAATAGTTATTGATGAGCCCAGAAGCAGAACTTTCTACCACTGTCTGCGACTCCAATTGTTGGAAAAAAATAGTCTGCAGCTAATCTGTTTTATCGTATAGTTACCCTAGTGTTTATTGGTTTTTATCAAATAACTTTGCAGTGCTTTATCCTATTGATCTGGTTTTTCCACCAATGGAAAGGTCTCGTCAAGACGATTAAAATTGTGTACTGGAATGTCAAAATTAGTCAAAAATTGACGAAACGGCAGAATTTGGCCAAAATTTGTCCACGGCGTCCTTACACCGTGTGCGACGTATCGTCACGCGTTGCGCTGTTTCAGCTACGGGGTTGATAAGTTGATCACATATCGTGGACAACATTTCTCTATACTGTTTACATACTGTACCAATTTCTACAATTCCTATACATTTCTGTGCCAGTTAATGTAGTGTTATGATTAGTTAGAAAAACTAATCCTCCTTCCCATTCCTCACATTTTGGTTGCCCTCAAATCGGTCAACTGCCCTTCGCTTAGTTTGAAGTCCACGTGGCTTCCTTCCAGTGTTTCCCGGGACCGTCCCTCCCGAATCAGCAACCATCATCGTCTTGCTGCCCTTCGGTCGCCTCTCGGTCCGGACGTCTACTCTGTGCTGGATTAGAAAGCAGCTTGGATGCCTTTCCGTATTCCGTGGACCGGCTCACCTTCTGGACGGCACCCTTCATCCATTCCATGCCTTCCTGCCCGTCCCTGCACTCCTCACCATACCCTCCACTGTGTCCTTCGCTGTGCCTTCCCTTCGGTCCACAAGCCTGCCCTTCGCCGGGACTGAAACCAACGTGGCTCCCTTCCTGTGTTTTCCCGGGACCGACCCACCTTCCGAAGTGGCACCCATCATCCATTCATCGCCTTTTAACCCACATGCATGCCCTTTGCTTGAACTGGTAACAACGTGGCTCCCTTCCCGTATTTTTCCTGATCCAACCCACCTTCCAAAGGGGCACCCAACATCCATTCATGCCTTCGGCCGCCTCTCGGTCCACCCGAATACCCTTCGCTAGGACTGAAAACAACATGGCTCCCTTCCCGTGTTTCCCGGGTCCGACCCACATTCCGAAGAGGTTTCCATCATCCATTCATGCCTTCGGTCGCCTCTCGGTCCACATGAAGGCTCTTCGCTAGGACTGAAAACAACGTGGCTCCTTTCCCGTGTTTCCCGGGTCCGACCCACCTTCCGAAAACGCAACCATCGTCCATTTTGCGCCTTTCGGTCGCCCCTCGATCAGAGCCTGCCCTTCGTTGCAGCTGAAAACATCGTGGCTCCCCTCCTGTGTTTTCCCTGGATCGACCCACCTTCCTAAACGGCATCCTTTGCCCCTAGCTGGTCTGAAGCCGCCGTGGCTCCCTTCCGTGCCTCCTCTGATCCGGTCAACCTTCCGAATCTGCACCCCCGTGAGCTGGCCGTCCTCCCTTCGTTCCACCGCTACGATGGTTTCCCTTTCCGGCGAAGCGCCTCCCTTCTTTGGAATGAATCGGCATGCCCCTGTCCGCCGGGGTCTGATTCATCCTCCAGCATGGCTCCCCAACCGTCCACCTTCAGCCGCCCACAACAAGTTCGGTTGCCCTTCGTTGGATCTGCCATCACGACCCCTCCCTTCTGATGTCTTCTCGGGTCCGTCACCTTCCGAAAGGATGTTCGGCTTCCAACTCGCCTCTCGGTTGCCCTCCGTGCCCAGCAACGAGGCTCTCGTTCCTCCGCATTGGATCAGCCTCCTTATCCCACCTCAGCCGGGACGTCGCCGTTCCCTGCACTTGGCCTTCACCCAATTTTGGCCAGATCTGCCTCCGTTTTCGTGACCCAGGTCAACCTACCTTCCATTTTAACACCATGCCTTGCCTTCTGGTGTCCCTTCGCAAGATCTGTCAGCGCTTGCCGCTACGTGCCTCTCCCGGCCGCGTTCTCCCCATCGAGGATCGTGCCCCATCCACTGCCCTCACTTCGTGAGATTATAAGCAATGTAGCCACCCATCCCAGAATCCCCGTGATCGCCAGGCCTTCCATCACCACATCTTTAGCTACCCGGTTTTCCACCTGAATGGGCAACACTTTCAAGGAACGCACTGTCCCCCATATGCCCAGCGGCCCTCCTTCGGGATGCCTAACCCACTCCGTATTCTGAGTGACTGGTCACCCCTTCGCTCCATCATGTACTCTAACCATATCACGACCCCTTGATCCCACGGTTACCGCTCACTTCCCACTTGCACCACCGTCCCCAAGCATCTTTCACGTGGTTAGGAAGTGAAGGGAACAAAGAAAAACGGAAAGGGAAAGGAAGACAAGAACCTAGAAATTTTTCAGTTACAATTCACCCTTTCAGCCACCGTCGCCTTGTGAACTCAACGGCTTCCGCCTCTTACCAACAACGAGTTCCGCACCAGCTACTCCCTCGTTGTAGGGGCCTCTTTTCCCTTCGCACGTCACCCGACCTGCATTGGTCTCGGTCCACTGCTTTCTACCACTCGGCTGGCCTCCGTGCACCCTCCCTTTGGCAACACTGTAGTGTCACCTCCTGGCGCCAGAGGCACCACCGCTCCCTTCGATTCGTGCCTTCCGCCTTGCGCTTCCGGCCTTTTCCCGCTTCTCGCCTTCAAGCTTTGTTGTTACGTTTTGCTACTTAGCGCCCTATCGCACCGTGCTTTTTTTGCCAAATTTTTTACCCTGTGTTCGGAACTTTCCGCCGCAATGATCAAAATGAAGAAGCCAAAGCCTTTAGAAGATGAGGTTGACGTCTATTTTGGCCGTGTTCCGACGATCGACGACCCATGGAGCTGTAACTGTGCTGGTCTTCTCAACCCACACCGTATTGACCCTCACAAAAAAGTTTGTTAGTATCATAGGACCTGTGATTACTACACGAATCCTTGCCCCATTTGCATCACCATCACTCACAAGCAATGGCGACTTATTGCTTCCAGACAACTTCTGTCTGCCACTCGGAAACGTCAAGCAGTTTGCCACAGGGAGACGATCCTTAAGCTATGAGAATCATCTCGCTCAGCAGCAACTTCTCCTGTACTCACTACATCTGTGATTCCTCGGACTCCTGGGAAAACACAAGCCTGCTCCGGATCCAACATACCCCTCTCCCAACAATCTTGGGTGAAATCTTCCGTGACCACTGACACTCCTGACAGCGTAGTCACCATTCCCTCCTCCATTTCGGATTCTACTCTGCACACACCAGCTCAGCACGACCTGCACTCAGTTAAACCCACCATCATGGAAGAGCCCCCCTTCTCCCCCATCGATGAAGCCATTCCGAATGAAGACACCCCTCTTCCCCAGGACTGCAAAATTCCACCCACCTCCCTCTCACCTCGGCAGGAAAACTCTGAGGACGATTCCCCCTCGATCCGTCTAGATTCCACCACGTCATCCATCGAATTGGAATCAACACAGCTTCAAGCTCATCTTGATCTCCCACCCTCTACGGTCTAGACGACGAAGAAATCGTGGAAGTCGATCAAGAAAAAATTTTCTTAACAATAAGGCACAAATTACGCCTGAACATTCGTGCCCGAAGACAATATGAAAAGAACCTCCTGAAAGTCAAGCCTTACCTCCTCCACGTCCAGGACGTTCTTTTTCGGCAACATGGTTCAATTTCCAACCACAAAAACGAAGTGAACAACCAGAAAGCCGCAAACGCCGCTCAGTTCAAGGAACTTACGGACAACCTTCTCTCGAAGGCCGTCCTCAACATTGCCGCACACGAATCTCAACCCACCTTCGTCCTATCTTCCCTGGCTTCTACACCTAATTGACAACCTGATCAAGAGGCGCCCCTCCTCTTACACCCATCCCAGCCGTTTTCTTCACCCCGCTTTGAAGATCACCCCTTCCGACCCTCGTCAAAGCCTACAATGTTCCGATCAGGTCCGCTTTGATTCCTGCCTTGCTCCTCCGGAATTGTTACCAAAGCAACAAAACGCGGATTCCATTTTACAATTACTATAGTCACACATCACGGAAGCTTGGAACGCCTTTAGAACGACAGCAGCTTCCCACAGTATCCAATCATACTCCTTATGGCAGTTTGATGACTCATATCAATCACGCCCCTACACCCCGACATGGTAGGACTCTCCGAGGTTCCAGCCTCTGACATTCCTTGTGTCCCATGCAGGTCTAAAGCACGACATTGCTGCATGGGCCTACGCTCAAGCACCTCCCACCAGTAAAACTGGAACTCTAGCCGGCCGTAACACCCTAGTTTCATTCTCCAATCTCTAGGTACAACCAATAAAAAAAAAATATAGTGAAAGACAACAGGACCTCGATTCATTCACCCCTTTAAAGTCTCCTGTCCATTCCTCGAGTGGAGACCTTAAAGTGATCACTCCTGTCGGCCGGCTAGTTTCACACCACTTTCGGACCATCCCAAAAAAAAAAGCAAAACAATGTTTTACAAGTATAAGAAGAAAGCAGATTTTTTGTTCCTGCCATGTGAACCTCTCCTTCAACTTCAAAGTCCGCCCGACAAGCTGAAAATCCGTGATCCACTTCAACTGCGTCTGCCTCGCTGCTGACCCTCTCGACATCAAGAAGTAAGAAGACCATCACAACTCAAGGTAACTGTCACCCCCTTCTTTCCTATCCCTTAAACAGCAAAAAAAAAAAAAAGGAAAATAAAACCGGTAGAAGGCTCCTTCTCCCAGGAGGATCTTTCCATTTGTACCCCCTCTGAGAACCACCATGGTGACAAACCGCCTCAGAACCTCTGGGAACTCGCTCAAAAGGTGCCCGCCTCTTTTGACGAGGTTGGTCTGTCAATACAAAGACTGACAAGTATAGCACTTTTGCAGCATAACGAAAGAACATTTTCCCGGCCCCCAGCCAGACCGGCTAAAAATGGTTTCTTTAGCTGAAAAAGTGCTATACCTCCCAGCCTCCCCTCTCGAGTCACCTTTTGACAAATTGAGAGGCAAAGAGATGACGAGCCCGCATAGCCCCCACTATTATAAGGAGGACCGTGCATGTGCATGCGCGGTTGGGTCACTGAGGTGGCTATTCAAGTCTCAAGCATCCAACAGCATCATTGGGACAATAATGCAAAAATTGACAGGTATACAATTTTTTTAAGCAAAAGAAACAATTTTTTCCCGCCCGGGGGGGGGGGGGGGGGTAGGCAAAATGTTCTTTTTATGGGTTTCATTAGGGGTGTGCGAGTAGAATAATTTTTTAACTCGAGCCGAGCCGAGTTTGCAGGAGAAGAATCGAATATCGAGCCGATTTTGAGTAATCATACTTATTTTGCAAGAGTCTTTTTTATTTGTTAAACAACTAAGATGCTGCGTAACGGACTGTGTCAATGTCTACAGCTAGTTTTCCAGTTTTTAGGATATAACTTTAAAATGGTTTGAGTTGTGGCTTTTAATTTCCACAACCGGAAAGCTATCGTCGAGACAATGAATTTGGGATATTTGAACGTTAAAATTGGGTCAAAAATTGGCGAAGTTATCCCATTTCGACCGGATTAGAGTTTGGTTGGGATAAATCGAGTCGAGTTTGAGCAGATAGGAAACTCTACTCGAAATGGAAACTTTCGAGGATTGTTCACTCCTAGGTATCAGTATCGGAACCTGTAGTTTTAGTGGGGCCAGAATCAGTATTGGTACCGGATGGAAAAAAAGTGTAAGCGGGTACTGCCTGATCAAAGGTAAAAAAAAAAAGATACCATTTGATATCTAGGCTAATACGAAGTCAGATTATCGAATGTAAAAATTTGAATCTTCAAATGTATGGTGTGGGAATTCGGCCTGGCCAGCTTTGATTTTATTGCAGCGTGGCATTTTTTGTTACCATCGTCCATCCTTAGCCCACCACTTTTTCCTTCCGCCTTCTGTTCCTTTTCACATGTAATTCGTGCATGCATTTCCAACCCACTGCTATAGTTCATTGCTGCAGCCCTTACACAGCTCCGTTTTCGGCATCGTCGATGCCCATATCTCGTGTTTAATTTTACTTTGGTCACCCTTTCTCTGCTCTGGAGGAACAGGACTTCACCGGCCTGATACGGGGAAGTTGTAGTGCAAACATGCTCACTCTACTTGCGTCCAACAATGTCATGAAGTTTCCACCAGGTCTCTTTGAGTCTTCCCAGAAAAACATCTTTTGTTGGGGGGGGAGGGCATGCTACACGATTCCACCCCATTTTATGTGGATTAACTTCTCCTCCCCTCCCTCGACTTGTGTTTGTGTCACTTCATGCCCTTGCTTGGATTTATTTTAAATACTACTAGCGTACCTTTTGTTGTGATAGTTTTGTGGTATTTTAAATTTAGATAAACTGTTAGTAATAACTGTTTCACAGTATGCAGTGCATCAGTATTTTATTAATTTCAGCATCTGTGATAGCTATTGGCTTATAACAATTTCATACTTTTTTTTCCCCAGGAACAGCTGCTTTACCTATGCCTCATGTTGGCCCCAATGTTACTCTAATTACGCTTAATTCGGAAGGTAAGAATTTTCCTGTTTAACTGTGGCTGACGTTTACTCCACAGTGGCCTGAATATAGGAATACTTATTTTCACTTTCCTCAAATTACTGCTTTTAAATTATAGCTTATTATCATTTAAAGTGGCACTATCACCGATAGAAAGTAGGCAGAATCTGGCAACATCTAGTGCTATCTAGTATTAACTAGCACTTGCTTGCATTAACTGAAGGAATACACAATGTTATTCCTTTTTACGAAATAAGCAAGCATGAGCCTTCTTAATTATTGAGTGAAAATTTGGTGCGTCCTCGTCCACCTGGGAGCAAGCCGTACAGGTTAACAATATCACTCCCACTAGATGGCACCACGCTATTTTCGTTTGCTTTTCAATAGGTGATAGTGCCACTTTAACCCTTTCACTAGTGAGTTAAAAAAAAAGGTCCGCGCCGAGAAAGGGAGTTTTTTTCCCGTCGCCCATGGAGTGAGGCACGAACGAAAAATTTATTCTTGCGAAAAATATTCGACACAATGATTTGAAACTTACTACGTGCACGCAACAGATATTCATTAAGGTGCACAGAAAAAATCAGATAAATGGCTTTAATAGTTTTGGAGAACCATTCGTTTAAATTACGGGCGGTAATGAACTAAAATTGAAAATTTCTCGTGTTGCGAAAACGCGTCCGTAAGTTGGCATTAGTTAGGCTAAAAATTGTTGTTCCCACCTGATAAGCGATAGTGTGAAGGTTTATCGGCTCCTTTTCCATTTTAGTTTTGCATCGTAGCTGCTGTTTTAATTTTTTAATGTTGTGAAACATCATCTTTTCTCGTTATTTTCAACGACGAACGAAGCACACCCGCTCACGTAAAATCTGAAGCGCGCCATGGCATCCATGTTGAAATCGCGCGTTAACCAATGAGAGCGCACCAAATCAGTCACGTGGTGCCAACTGGCCAATGAGGGAACGCGAGCTGTAAATGCTTCAGAAAGTTAGATTGTGACAGCGAGGAACATCCTACTACAATTCGTCTGATTGGCCAATGCGAAATGGCCATCGAGAAAATATGTTGATAGGCCTGTATAGACGGCCTGTATAGACAGCTTTTCAACGAGTCCAAGATGGCGGTGCCCAGTCTAATCTTTCGATCTACCGCTGATTGAAAATAACCAATTTTCTGCCTTCTAACTTGGGAAAAAAAGAATCACAACGACATTTTTGGAGTTTTTAGTTAGACTACACTCTACTAAAATGCTTTTTATAAAATTATAGACACCAGTAACAACGTTTTGCTTACAGAAATCGATGCACAACATATCGGGTAGCGAATTTCAGCGTTTGTCATTTCCTATATTTTGGCCGCGGATTTTATTTTTCAACTCTCAGTTCCCGTTAAGCTACAACGTATATATACGTCGTTACTCTATTTAGACACATAACTGCTGACGTATATATACGTTCGTACTAGTTAAAGGGTTAAATACCGTAGTACCCCGCAAATAAACCCAAGGGCTTATAAACAAAATAATGAGTTTCTAGTCGTCGGCACGAAAATCTGTATCTGTAAATTTTATTGCATTCAATCCCTGGGGGCTCTTATGTGTCTTGAGATTTTTCGCTCTCTAGATACGGCCAGTGCGCAATCCCTTATAAAAGCGATCGGCCCGGGCGAGGCCTCCATCTCTTTTCCTCAAGCTCTCGTCAAAGACGGTTGCTCCAGAAGACTTCTCCTGCATCTTTCGCTCTCAAGATCTTTCGCCCGGTTGACCGTCCTCGCCCTCAAGATCTTTCGCCCGGTTGACCGTCCTCGCCCTCAAGATCTTTCACCCGAAAGAAGTCTTTCGCCCTCAAGATCTCCAACCGGAAGAAGCCTCTCGTTCTCTGAAACCTCGTTCGAAGACGCTTCTCACCCAAGATCTTTCGCCACTCTTTTCGTGGTTCCTTCGCCGGACTTCACCACTATAAACTCACCGACCCGACGAAGATTTCTGGCTCCGCCCGACAGTCCTCCGCCTGAAGACCCAAGCATCGTAGTTTTGCCCTCTCCGCATCGCCCATCAACCTTGGCAGCTCCGAACCGCTCTACGACATCGCCCATCCCATGCGGTCAGCAGCATCTTTCGCCTCATCTTTCATCATCATCGCCTTCCTCCGTGCCTCCCGTCGAAGCCATGGACTGTTGCCTACTTGATCTTTCGTCCTCCGCATCACGTCAACACAAACATCGATCTAACAGCTCATGATGTTCATCACCTTATGGATCACACCATCAAGGAATTCTCTTACAAAACTAATCCTTCGAATCCTGTCCCTTCGCCATCATCACACAACATTCCCTATGTCTGTGACTGGGTCGCATCCTCCGATAATGATTCACGAAAGCTACCTCCTGTCGGCACACCGTCAGCAAAGAAACGCCGTGACACAATCTCTTCGACTGACCTCCATCGCCTCCTCAGCAACATCATTTACCCTGAAGACGATTTAGACTCTGCATCCACTCTTGGTAAAAAGCGCCGCACAAATGAACTTTGAACAGCAGCCTCTCGATCCATACGAAGACTCCTTGCAAGCCGACAACGAGCCAACAGCAATCCTACTTTTTGATCTATTAAAAGCCGTCGAAGCAATCATCCTCAATGATTACCTTTATAAGCCTGGTCCTTCTCATTCGTCCATAAAGAACAGAGGTCTCTCAACTGGGTTTGGTTTTCACCTGCGCGACAGAAACAACAGAGAAAGAGCAAAAGTCGGTCAATCTACAACCCTCCTTACTACCCTGTTCTGCACTGGAGGCTCTCTTCTGGGTAAAGGAGAACCCCTGGAACGTGACAAAGATCCCCCACCACCTCTACCTGACGGGGATCTTGGTTCTTTCGTTCTTTGGGTGACGGCGTCGCCAACCCAAAACAATTTGAAACCTACCAACAATCAGAATTCTTGGCCACTGAAGCAAAAATGGACTTCGGAGCTGCTCTCTTCATCCCCAGACGAGCTGATGTCCCTACTGGCGTCCTAAAAGAGAACAAGATGTTGCGCCTCGGTTTAAGCGTTGCTTCTCAAGCTGACTTTCTTGCCACTGCAATCAACGCCCTTTGCGAAAGATTGGCCCTTGAATCAAGCCAAAAGAACATGAAGCATCTACATTTCCTGATCTCTGAACTATTTACGAAGACATCTATCGCCACCTTTTACTCATTTAATTGGTTATCGAAAGCACTCCTCACTCAAGCCTCCTACTTCGGGACATCGCTCTAGGCACAACATCAAATCTAAACGCATCAACTAAGCATGTTTTGAGAAACCAACCCCTCCATGAGTCGGACACCTTGTTCCGGGGCTTCATCCCACGTTGTCACCCTACCTGGACATCTCCCGTAAATCAAAACTTTTTCCCAGGCCCTCATCGAATCAACCATTTCGGAAGCCACAGCTTCACGTCAATTTACTGGCAGCCCCTCCAGCCCAACAGCCAGCCTAGTCTTCACCTCATCTCTCTCACGAGAACTCACTATCCTCTCAAAGAAACAATCGGTCCTTTCATGGAAACAACCAAAACAAGAACAGGAACCATCGAAGCTCTACACCAGACAACCGCAGCAAATACTCCTCCACAGCCAACAAGAGCAGGTCCCGTCACCGCCAATGACTCTCCACAGTTGGCGGTTGTCTCAAACATTTCCTTCCGGCTTGGAAACAAATCACAACAGACAAGACAATTCTCTCCATAATATTCCTTGGTTTTCAGCCATCTTTCGTCAAGAAACATCGGCTCTCAACATCACCACCATGGGAATTCGCAACCAAACCTTCTCCAGCATTAACCGAGGAGGTAGACGAAATCTTAAACAAAACGCAATATGCCAATGCTCCCATCATTCCAAACCCGGCTTTAATAGCTCCATCTTATTAAGACCAAAGAAGTCCGGCAGCGAAAGAATGATCTTCAATCTCAAACCACTAAACTGCTTTATGCCAACACTCATTTCAAAATGGGACTTTCGTTGAGACCCAAGGAGTGGACCATATATCCATCGATCTCGAAGATGCATACCTCCATGTTCCACTACACGCGAAATCCTTCCACTAATTTCACTTCATGTACCAAAGCAAGGTGTATGAATTCCAAAGCCTCCCCCTTGGACAAAAAGGGCCCCCCCCCCCCCCCCCCGAATTTTCACGCTAATTTCAAAACCCGTCCTAAGCCATCTCCACTGCCATCAAATAACCGCAAATGCATTTTTCGATGATTGGCTCCTCAACAACAAGGACCCTCAACAGCTACTTCAAATCAAACGTTCACCATTGAACTTCTACACAATCTCGGCTTCGGCATCAACTGGGAGAAATCAAGACTCCATTCGTCCCAACTCTTCACCTTCCTCAGAGTGGAATTCAGTACACGATAAATCCTTCTCCCAGTCTGCCAACCACTCGCTGACATCTCTAAACTCACTCATAGGCAAAATGGATTCAATGGCTGACCTCTTACCCTACAGCAGATGGATGACACGCGCCTTCCGTCACTTTCGGATCAACATCTGGGGCTCTCACCACCCAGCATCCAAAGCCATCATGCTCTCTGCAGCGGTTCTACAAGAATTTCTGAGATATTAGTCGACATGTCAAAGGATAAAAGGCCAAACAAGGCTGCTACCATCTGGGTGGATTGTCGTGGCAATGGTGGCCAAACAAACGAAGGTAGCGTGTGGATGCAGGACGGGGAAACTTCAAGTACTACTAGAGAAAGTATTCATGACGGCGAAGGCGTTAGGCCTATTGCAGCTGATTTGACTGCGGAGTCCGTGATCCCATGTAGCTATTTGGCAGATTCGATTGCAGCAGTGCCTAGAATGTTGAGTGGGGAAATGCAGCGTGTATTAAGAGATGTGGTACGATCAAATAGAGGTGATGATTATACTCAACTATTTGAAAGTGATATTGTGGAAAATGATGGTTGAGGATTAGCTGGCGATAGGCAACGTCGTGGTCGTGCTTTGACAGCGAATCAGCACGTGGCTGCAGGGAGGACGACGGATATTTAAGTGTTGACTATAGTCAAGAATTCGGGCGGGAAGTCCCATGGGGAGTTTGGCATGGAAATGTGGAAGGAAATATTGAGCGGTCGTAGCAGCGTGCCGGGAAAATCTCCGGGTTGGAGGTGAAGGTGCCCAACGAACCGCTCGGAGGTGCCCAATGAACCGCTCGGAGGTAGCGGGAAGTTGCCAGGGTGGTGGCGAAAAATTGCCCGGTGTGGATTTTGGACGGCGACGTGCTGCAGTGGTGGTTAGAACATAAGGATGCCTGGCTTTTGGTCGGTGAGAGAGAATCAATATTGGACAGGTGTGTGTTAGAAGCGGTGAGACACAGTGAATTTGTGCCGTCGCAAACTCCGGTTCTGCCGAGAACTGGCATATGAACTGGCATATGAATTTGTTGACACTACGTTTACTAAGTTGCAGGTGAATGTTTTTCTGGTTTTATTATCATTGTTGACAGCACTTCAGTTGTGTGCTATGGACCCGGTGGATATGGAAAGTAATTGAAAAACACACCTTTCGCAGGTGATAATAGATGATACGACTTTACAACTTCAGGCGTTGTTGACAACAAACGAAACTCCTAGAGGCCGGCGAGTTGATATCTACGCAAAAAAAATTATGGCCGGAATTGGCGGCTCGCAAGTGTACATTATGTGAATTGTTCAGAATTCCTCTTCAGAATTTACTTAAGCAGGCGCAACGGGAGGCATCGGCGGTGAAGCGTGCGATGCTATAATGCGACGTGTCAATTTTACACAGAGTTGCATGTTTACCCCCCGAAGGAGTGGCAGGTGGAGCCAGCCGTGGGGCGTAAGTACGAGTGGTAGGGTCATTACGTCAGGTGTTGGTGGGCCCGCCGTTGCCAGGGCGTCGGGAGCAATGTTTTTTTTGGTTTTTTAGGTGCGCAGGGTATGCTTTGGAAGCCAGGGCTTCCAGGGTTCCAAAGGCCTTTAAAAGCGTTTTGTCCACCAGTCACAGAGGAAAGACACTCTAACTCTAGTGTGGTTTGCGGTTTAGAAGCGGCACGTTGGTGCCAGAGGCGAACTTTTTCAGTTATCAGATTTAACACATAAAATTGTGGAAGCAGATGTTTCAGTATCGACCAGGCCATTGTATGAGGCAAAGTAGGGCAAATGGGTGTTGCGGTGTAAATTAAAAAAAGATTAAACTTCCGGTCTCGGCACCGTGGTAGCCTGTTAATTTCCTATCGGAGTTATATGATCAGAGTCTAAAGTATAGTACCTTAGTAGGCGATGTTGCAGCCTTAGCTCGGTTTCACCACGAACAGGGAAACTAGAAATTATTCTGTGTGCCTGTGATAAAGCGTTTCATAAACGGTGTGTTCCATCTAAGGCCTCCTATGTCCCGATATGTGGTAATATGGGATTGGCCCGTGTGTCCGCCTATCTGAAAGGTTTGCACCCACCAAGTGCCTTGAGCCTGAAGTGTTTAATGATGCAATTAACGATGCTACTGGCAATAGCAGCTGGCAACAGGCCAGTGCCCAGTGAGTTAGCGAGTTTGGACCTGGAGGGGTGTGACATCCAGAGTGCTGAGGCGATTTTCGTAATCCGAAAGCACATGACTGCTAGAGTGGGAGTGCTATATTTATTTCTACGCCTCAGGAAGAACGAGGAACATTGTTTGGATGCGCTTGGCATATATCCGCCGCACGCAGCCGCAGTGGGACCGGTTGGCTTTGGACACAAGTCTTAGGCCGAATAGACTGTTACTATCTTACGTGAAGCTGCACCAACCGGTGAAAGCAAAGACGGTGGCCAGATGGTTCTGCGAGACGTTGAAGAAATCTGGCATTGACATGAGGCAGTTCTGGGGACACTCGGTAAGGTTGGCTTTGGTAGCTGCAGCAGGAGGGTGCGGCAAGTCACCTGCCTAGATCATGGCGATGGCCAAGTGGTCAACACCATCGGTATTCAAGGCCACTACCAGAAGGAGGTTGATTCCAGCCTAGCGGGGTTAATTTTGCAGAAAATGCAGTATAAGGGTTTCGTGCTGTAGTCAGGTAGGAAATATCGGTAAGAAAAAATTTTCTACTTTTTAAGAAATTCTACATCTTATAAAGAAAGAGAAACTTAACTGATACTGTGCCACAATTAAGTAATCTAAAAGTATCCCAAACTAGTTAACACAGTGAGTAGGATTTCTAAAAAAGAGAAATAGAGATTCTGCCAGAGAATTTGTTCTCGCAGGAGATTCTAAGTTCTCCGAGTAGAATCCGACGACCCTCTGTTAACTTCAGTTCTCGCCCACCTCCGCTGGCGTAGTGATTCACCAGTGGGCAAAAGACAGTGGTGGATAGCCGCTTGGAGGCGAGGAGGAAGGGAACTGGAAGTAACTTAGTTTGGTGCTAGTTTTTGAATAAATTGGGTTAGAATTTATGTAAATGGGGTTAAAAAGTGCTGTTAAGCATGAGGGACATCCCAAACTAGTTAACACAGCGTCGTCGGATTCTATTCGCAGAACTTTCTCCTGCGAGAAAAAGTTCTCTGGTAGAATCTCCATCTTTGAGTTACAAAAGTGTTTATTTCTATTTTCTAAGCTTCCCTCTTTCCCTCCAACCACCACCTTGAGATGGAGACTAAAAAAATTGTATAGTTCCCCTATAAAAGGGGTAAAAAAAAAACCTAGAACGTTCACCCTCCCGCCGGCGATAAACAGGGTGGTTCACACACAAAAAACGTATACCCTCGCATTTTTTTCAAGTCCTGCATTTTTTTCCTGGATTTTTCTGCCATCAGTTACGCTCTCCCAAATTCCATACTTCCTGTTTTGTTGGGGGGGGGGGGATTGAGGCTAATGGCGCGTCGACAACTTGGTCATTAGCGCCAATGTTTTGTTGGTCTGGCTTGGATCAGTGAGAAACTAGTATTTAGGTAAGCAAACGCTTCAGGGATAATCTGCGAACCTCTAATCTGTACTTTAATACACTTTGAATACTACTTTAAAACTTTGACCCACAGCTCGAAGTATTGGTTACAATTAACAAAGTTAAGTGATGGTTGAAAAATCCTGAAAACCTGTAAAAAAAAACCTTACCATTTTTTTCCCTGCGGCAATAAATAATGACCGGTTTCTAAAAATTTTAGAAGAGAAAATACTGTATGTATTTTGAAACTTATGTATTTTTTTCTTTGTAGATGATTACCCTGATGGTTCCTGGCTTGGTGACGAAAATAATCCAGAATGCAGAGTGAGGTGTCATATTTCACCTAGGTTGGAACTCTTATTTTAAAATTGCATTTGGAAAATGTGACATTTTTCAGTTTATTACAAAAGCAGCCCAATGAACCTAACTATAAATTGCAGGAAGCTATGTATGCCGCACCAATTTTGCAGACTGCCGATCAGAGCCTGATTGGTAAATAGATTGGTAACCGGTTGAATCATGGATTACGCGCTGGTTATCAAAACATTTTCGATTGGTGGTAGCCAGCAAGAGAAAGCATAAATGGGTACCCTAATACCTTAATACACCCCTTGCTACCCTAATACAACTAGTTAAATGGCGGGAAGGATGTCAACACAAATAAATAAAAAATAATTGAACTCCTAAAATCCTTTAAGGGGGAATAGTATGGCAACTAGATCTTTGAGAGCTCACTAGTTTACTTGCAAATCAAGACACAGTTCAAATAATTATTATCTTCAGCATCCATCAGTTTTGTTTTCTTGGAACTAGAGGTGAACTGATGTAAGCAATTGGACATTGGAAATACTGTACTAGTCCAACTGTAAGGCGGCTACAATATAAGGCGAATTGTCGTTTTGGGCTCATCAATTCAACAAAAATAAACGGGCACGATTATAAGGTAAACGACTTTCACCCAAGATCCTGCCAATACAGTTCAGTCAATGTGGATTCAGAATATTTTTCGTCATATGTAGGGACCCGTACTTTCCGCGATATTTTAAAGTTAAATTTTGCGATAATATTTGTTGCGAGAATTTTTTTATGTGCGGTGGAAAAAGGTAATTTTTACTGCTAGCGTAAAATACTTACCTGTATTTTTGTAATGCTTTACAGTTTTGGAAATGATACCCTTCCCAAACATGAAATCTAATGCTCTCCCGGTCCCTGCAATGGCGCTCCCCGGGGCCCATGACCACCGCTAGGTGGAGCCCCTTTCCCGCTCTGCTTCACAGTTTGTTTTGGGACGTGACTGGAAGCAGTCGCAATCGTTACGTTTCAGTTATGGAAAAACCAACAAAACCAACTACCTGCCCTGGAAAGACCGGCAAGAAGTGTGGGAAAAGGCTCAATAAGTCGGATCCCCATGAATTTTGCCGGCAATGTAGGGTATGTGACTTCACTTCGTATAAGTGTGCTGAACATTGTGTAGGAATGGATCCGGACGTGATTGCATCGATCGCGTCAACACGTGCTGAATCGTACAAAAAGGCTGAAAGGAGAAGACGAGCTCGTGAACTGGCTTTGCTAGGAAACAATTCTGCGTCGACACAAGACTACGATATTTATTTGATTCGGCTGATGATTCTATGACGTCGGCAAGCGAGAATCAATTTCCGTTGGGTGCGGACGCTCCCTTTGTTCAACAGCAGTCCGGGTCTCCGATGAACCTGCCATCGACGGCGGACATCGCCAAAATGGTGGCCATGTGCGTGGACAAAGCATTATCCAAGAACGAAGAACAAAGAAAGGCAGACCAACTGGCGGCTGAGAAGGAACTGGCACTAGCAACCCAAAGAGGCATTCTCGACATGTTTGAAAAATATTTTGGCCTTCCGAAATCTGGAAAAACACCATCAGTGCTGCTAATTGTGACATCGACACTGATCCTTGATGACGGACAGGCCGAATGTCAGGACAATTTCACGCCACCGGGATCGCCTAGTAGACAGTGCAGTGCGGGTAAGCGAATTTATGATGTGGACGATACGCCACCGAAACGTAGGCGGGTTGGTGACTCGCACGATCCTAACTGGTTGATTTTAGGGTCGTCCGTACAAACCTCCGACCGGCGATCGATGGGAACCACCCGGACTAGGTCTGGGGTGCAACCCTTGGCGAACACGCCCGGACTTGCAATTGGACATGCGGACCACAAGTTTGCTCCCCAATCCGGTTGTTGACAGGGAACCCCGGACAGCAGCAGGCGGACTACTCACAGTCCGGGTCTCTTGCTAGTGCGGACAAGGTTACCCAACCCGTGCAACCGCCGTGGGGGTTGCCGGGATCCTAGGAGAGTCAGTGGGCGACTTATGGCGGCCAATGGTCGTGGCCAAACATTGGTGGGTGGCAAAACCAGCATGCACAGTCGGGTCCAGGTGGCCCACCCGTCTTATAACTGGCCGACCGTACCTCTTCCCCCCCCCCCCTCCAAACGGGAGTGGTCAGTTGGCGGCAAATTCACAGTATCAAGGGGATGGAAGTGCTCCGTTAAGTGCCAGTGTCAGTGTCAGTGCGCAACACGGAAATATCATGCCCTCTTCCGTGTGTCACAGTGTGCAACGGGTAGTGCGGACACCGGTACCCACCCCCCCGACAGACCCTGGTATGGGTGGTAACGGGGCTACACAGGGTCCGATCGACCCGGACATCTCAAATGGCAACCCAGACATGGGGTACACGACTCAGGAGGCGATTGAGTGGACCTGGGTGGTGGATGAGGTATATCGGTCACTACCCAGTGTGTTCTGCCCTAAAGTGGTGATTCCGGAATCGCCAGAAGGGGAACCTCCAGCTACTTCTTATGAAAACCAGGACCGAGTGACGAAAGCGGTACACAACCTTCCCCAATCGCAAGTGCTATTTTGCCAGCTCCTGGTCAACGGTGGCGTACTACGCGACAAGGGAAAAGTGTTCTCAGCGATTACGCCCATCATCCCCCCCCCCCCCACCAGACTTGACGCAGGGTAGCTTTTTCTTTGCGGTAGGAAACGCGGGTGCGCCGCGTACGGACCGATACAAGACTTACGATGAAACCGAGTACGTGTCTAGTGAATGTAAGATGGCCATGGAATCGGCGTTGCCTAGACCCCCATTCGTGAAAGTGCCTTCAATCAGTTCGAGGAGAACGAAAAAGTGCTTCGGGCCAGCCTCCGTGTTACGTCGAAAGCCGACATGGCATACGCAGCGGCCACGGCGAGATTGAAGGATTTTCTAGCAGCCGAACCCGACGCCAGGGGCATTGCTGACATTGATACGGCAATCAAGTTGATGAGGAAAGCGTCCGAGTTCCACACCGACACTATTAATTGGCGGACTCGGTTGCTATTCAACTCAGTGCTACATCGACGGTACTCCTATCTCGACGGCTCGCAAGAGGGCCTGTGTAAGTACACACTCAAAAATTTGCGTCTTCTGCCAGTGCATCGCACGTCCTTGCTCTTCAACGGGCAGCTACTGTCTATCGCACCCGAACTGCGAGACAAGGTCAAGCCGAACACCCCATCGCTAAAACCACGCACCGGCGGGAACAACCGTGGTGGGAACAGGCAGCCTTTTTGCGGACAGGTCCCCCGAGGGGGTGCCTTACATTTGAGTGCGCAGAAACCGCTCTCACAAGGACAACAACCCCAATCTGAACAGACCCAACAGGGGAGAGGTCGAGGCGCTCAAGGACGTGGGGCATTCCCACGCAATAGAGGGGGTGGTGGAAGGCCCCCACCTGCACGAAATTGACCAATTACTGGCACAGCCATCCCGGACGCTGCACCACCAAGTAGCCGGGAGAATAATGTGCCACCTCGTAGAAAGGGAGTTGCTGACGGGCAATCGATTCGTAAGGTCAGTGGTGGCAAGGGGTTATACCCCAAACTTTATTTCCTCCCCCTCCCCGAAAAGCCTTCACACTGGCTTCTCACCAGAAAAGAACCGAAAGAGTATGTGGACGAAGTGTTGACGTTAATGCGAAAAGGACCCCTACACGAATCACCATCGGGAACAATGAGATTTTACAGTCCTGCCAGTGTCATCTCGAAACGGAGCGGGGCTCATGCTTCATATTCAACCTGCGCCACTTGAACCATTACATCACATCCGATCATTTCAAAATGGAGACCCTGAAATCTATCAGGAAGGCCGGAAGGCCATCCAACTGGAGGACTTCACTACGTCGATCAACCTAGAGGATGCATACCTCCATATACCCCTTCACCCAAGTGTATACCATCTTTTTCGACTGGTTTGTCTAGGGAAGACATACCACTTTGTAGTTCTTCCCTTCGGCTTGTGCACGGCTCCTCATGTATTCACCGTCATGATGAAGCTGGTGTTGGCGGCACTACACGTGATGCTTATAGATATCCATGCGTTCCTGGACGACTGGCTGCTGCGCCAAGAGGATCGTTACATTCTGGAGAGGAACACAACGGAGTGCGTGGCGCTCCTATCCAAATTAGGACTGGGGGTCAATGCGGCGAAGTCAAGGCTGGAGCCGATCCGGGAGTTCGATTTCTTGGGAGCTTCCTTCAACACGGTGACCTTCTTAGTGAAACCATCGAAAGCAAGGTGTGTTCAGGTGTCTGCGGCGGCGAGGTCCTTACTCGAACGACGATCGACTTCGGCGAGGGAACTCGCAAAGATCATAGGCCAGATGGACTCGTGTGCGGCGCTAGTGCCCCTGGGGGCGTGGCGTGTACGACCAATACATTGGTTGCGGAAACTGGAGTGGAACATCTGGGGGTCGTGGGTCGTGGGATTGCCGTCCCATCGAGGCAATCGAATGGTGGACGGCCCGCACCAATCTGGAGGAAGGCGTGCCGATCCACATCCTGGTGTCGGACTGGCTTCTCATCACGGACGCATCCTCCTTGGGGTAGGGTGCGACCATGGGGGAAGAACAGTCGGCCGGGGAGTGGACGTCGGAGGAAAGGGGGCTCCACATCAACATACTGGAGCTTCGTGCAGTTTTCCTAGCGCTCGCGTGCTGGAAGCACAAGGTGAGAGCGTCAGTGGTAACGGTTTTATCCGACAATACTTCGGCAGTGTCTTACCTGAAGAGATGGGGGGGGGGGCATGCACTCTTGCTCCTTATTTCAGGAAGTGAATAGAATATTCCAACTGTGCGCGGACTTTGCAATTACTCTGGTCCCGAGACACATTGCCGGAAGTCTCAATGTGCTAGTGGACGAGCTCTCGAGGGGAGGGAATATCCCAACGACAGAGTGGCGTCTGCACCAGGAGGTGTGCAAGAAATTATTCAATCTGTGGGGCACTCCGACACTGGACTTGTTGGCGACTCGTGCGAACGCCCAACTTCCCCTGTTTGTGTCGCCCTATCCGGACCCGTTGGCCGTAGCGACGGACAGCCTAAGCATGAACTGGGACAACCTGTTCGGATATGCATTCCCACCGTTCAAGATACTCCAACTAGTTCTCAACAAAATCAAACGGTCAACGGGAACATTCATTCTGGTGGCCCCCTGGTGGGAGTCGGCACCGTGGTTTGTAGATCTCTGGACAAACAAGATGAAGCCCCGATCAGACTACCGGTGAGAACCGATATCCTCACACAATACCAAGGCAGGACCCTCCACCCCAAGCCGGGGATCCTGCACCTTTACGCATGGAGGTTATGATGGAAACATTAGTGAAAGACGGCTTATTCACGGGGTGTTTCGGAGGTGGTAGTGGAGAGTATAAGGGACTTGTCAAAGCAGATTTATGAAGGGAAGTGGAAGGGATGGACGGAGTGGT
>JAHWFP010098886.1:8647-23445 GCA_023313725.1 Lithobius niger | reverse complement strand
AACGCCAGTACATTGGGAATCGCAAAGGTTCATTGCACGTAATTATTGTAAATCAGCATGGAACGCGGTTTTAAATAGGCTGGGCCAGAGGGGCAAATTCAAACGCCATTTATTTTCAAGTAGAAAACGTATTCATCCATGTAATGGGGGTTATTTGGGATTCTATTCTCGAAATCAGTAGGGCAACGGATGTTTGTTATCACATACTATTATTATAGCTTTGAGTGAGGAAGACAACTCCATTGCAGTAATTTGCTACTAAATTTCTATGGAACCTACAGACGTTCAGGAGTACCCAAAGACGGGGGGTTGGGGGAGGGTATGTGAAGAGTCGCTCCTCATTACCTCCGTTGGAGGGGAGGGGGAGATTGAGGATTAAGTTCCCCCCCCCTCAAACCACAATGCAAAGCATAAAAATGTAATTAAATTGTATTTCTGTGGTGCCCACCTTAATTTCCCCCACATCTCTTTCCAAAACAAAAGATGTCCCCCTCTTTCTTTCAAAACAAAAGAAATCAAGGCTCGACAACATTAATTAGTTCCTTCTACCTCTCTTACAATTTTCTCCTTAACTTTCCTGTTTTGCCCCCACCACCACAACAAATGGTATAGTCCTGCTTTAAAACTGAAAACTGGTAATTTTAAGAAAGATTTGGAGGGAGGGGGGGGGAGTTTAAAAAAACATATACGTGTGCGTGTACAGCATGTATATATCTTAAATCTCCTCTTCCTCCAAACCTTCCCTAAAGTTATCAGTTATCAATTTTATACCAGGATTATATAATTCGTTGTCGTGGTGGAGGAAGACCGGGAAAGTTAAAGAAGTAACTGAAAGAGGGGATGAAAGGAAACAAATTAACGTTGTTTCTTTACAAAACTGGCACATCTTTTATGTCTGGCAACTCAAGGGCAGTCTGGGCATCTAAGTTAGCCTGCTCATTGCCTGGTATCCCGACGTGACCTGGAACCATACATCGGGTTAGCTTTTCTCATGTTGTAGTATGGTTTAATTGTTTAAAAATTTTTTTAATAATTGACATCTAACGTTCAAATAAAGGTTGTGCAGTTATTTTAGGTCAATCTGATGACGTACACAATAAGGGCAGCAGCTCAACCAGTACTGCCCAATATATACTTTTAGGATGAAAGTGCTAAAAGTGCCGCTAAACTTTTATGAAAGGTAATGCTAGCTCGCTCGAGATGAGATTTGCCTGGAAATCTGTGATGAGATGAAACTGACACCTACAGGTTAAATTGCTGGATTTGACCAAGACCACTAGTGTCGAGATCAAGATGACATCCAACGAGACTGATTTGGTCTCGACTCCTATTTCAACCCATGAAAAAATATCAAGTTTGAAGTTGTAAGGAAAATAAAAGTACATGTGAGTATAAGGTAACAAACCAAAAGTTTCATGCATCAATTACAAGTATAAAATAATTATACCCTACCTGCTACTTTAAAAAAAATTTTCCTATGTTAAGTACATCTAATTTCGAAGACATGGTCTCGAAAAAACTGGTCTAGCATCTTTATAATACCGGAACCAATGTTAGTTCTTGAACGTTGTAACGAGACGAGACTCACATATGGTGTGACCCAAGTCTCATGCGATTAAGCATTAAATAAGCAGAAATGCTAAGCATATAGTTCTCACAATTACAGTTAAAATACAGCATCAAAATTTATTCCTACCCCTGAAACTCGAGCTGATCAAGAAACCAACTAGCAGGTTAATTTGTTTCAAAATTACCGCACTTACATTGAAAAGCATGTAAAATCGAAATTACCTCTGTCCATGTGTTCGTTGATTAAGCCTTCTTCGTATACTTTCAGATAATCGTAGCCATCGATACGTGATCAGCATTTAATGTCATCATTTACTTCCCACAAAAGCCGTAAAATTCCCTCGTAATGGCAGGCAATAAACAGCAGAAAGCATCCGTTAAACAAGGTACAGGTTTTCTTAAAATACCTTGTTTAAAACTCGAAACGGTCTTTTCGAGCACGAAATGTATTAAATTTTATTAATCCCTCCCGCTATTTTTAGGCTATTTCCTTTAACTTGCAGGAGTTGGTCTGGAGATTTATGACGAACCAAATTCGCGTAATTTGTAAGACGACACAAGAGTTGGAAGCACTTTGGGAAGAGAGAGAAACAGAAAGATTAATATTAATCCGTGATAAAATGGGGGAAATGCGTTGGTGTTAACGGTTGAGAAAGAGCGTTTGACGAGTGCTTCGTTCCCCCCCCCTCCCCCCCATCAGGAGAAGGGAAATTGTTCTTGGGTTCTTCCCGAACCAAGATTAGATCGACTTAATACCGGCCAACGAGAGAAATTCTCCGATTTATGAGACTGTATAATTTATAGATCTACTCAAAATGGCTGCACTCCATGCAGGACGAGGGACGAATACGAATGACACGCCATTTTCATGCCAGATTGGACGGCCAAAGCCAGATCCTTCCCAACTCACACCCGGCCGACGCTGGCAATTCGATCGGGTTGTTCATAGGCGTACGTTTCGTCTGATCTCGCTTCAAAGGTTGCATAATTTTGCCCCGTCCGTCCTTCTCCCTATAATGGGTATGACTTGTTTGGAAAAGGTGTGCATCTATAATTCAGTAGCTCAACAGTGGTTGGATGCACGCCCTTTTTCAGAGCGGTATTATGGTCGATATTTTTAGTACTCGGTGCTTGCGATAAAGAATATGAACAACTAGGTTACACAAAAAAATCAAGATAAGGTGTAAAGAAAAAAATGTGTTGCACTCAATAACTACATACCAATCAATATGTTACTGCCCAACATTAGGGTAACTGTTACGTAGAGTGTCATGTTATGTAACGATGACAATATCAGTGTTCGTTGGTCTGCGTGGCATTTTTAACACTTAAGAGAAACAATGCTGTGTTTGTAAGGAAGAGCCATTGCAACATCTTGGACCAATTTTTGGAATATAATTTTCGAATGTCACTTATGAGAGCTATCGAGTTACTATTTGTTAGGTTTTCTGTAAGACAGGGATTGAGGTTGTGCACGGTGACATAAAAACTGCAAACACAGATATTTATCCTAAAGAGGGAAGAAAATGTTTAGATACAAACATTTTTTTTTTTTTGGTTGAAGCAATGTTTTCCCGCTTGGACTTAGCTGTTTTTCTCTCCTCCTAAACTTAAACGTTTTTCTTTTCTCTTGGACAAATTTCTGCAGTTGTGATTTTCATGGACCACCACGTAGTGTTTGGACTCGTATTGGCGTTCATGGTATGTGGGAGGGTCGAATGGGTAATGGCCCGCTTAAGGTATACCGGGATCTTATAAAACGTTCCATTAGAAAGGAGAAATGTTCCACAGTATTAGGGCTCCGGGCTCAGTATAATTGATTCCAGCCTCCGACTTATCGAAGTTTCGAACTGCATGCATCACACACGGGATTTTAAAAAGACTGGATTTTCACGTGTGGTGATATAGCTTAGTGCAAATGCGATGGTTTGTAAATTTAAAAAGGCTCTGATTTAGAATCGAATGTTGGCAAATGGCCCAACTTTCATTTCAGTGCGTGGACTACAACGTAAAGGGACAAAGGCAATTCCCGATTTGACTCAAACGTTGGTTAATATAGAATCTGTTAGCTTTTCACTCACTATTCAAGTATTCCATTGGCGTACTGTTGAGTCATGAATTTTGTTATTTCTCCCTTGTGCAAGAAATTGTCATCAAACGCATTAATAACGGTAAGATCTTTACCAATACTTACCATACTTCATAACTTCTCACCAGTACCAGATTAAATCCACACGGAAGGATCCAATGAAGTGGAAGGTGCAGGAAGCAATATTGGTTAGGCTTTCCTTCCCTTTATGTGAAATAATGCTGTTGCTCTGTCTGAAATGGCTGACTTTGAAAAGGGTGTCGGAGAAAAGACCCAGACCCATGTAAATGTGGTACTCAGGAAAACCTATAACGGATTCTTTTACCTGCACCTTAAAGTTCATTCATTCATTGGAACATTTGGTGTGGATTTAACTCTGTACAAAACAGATCTTAAGAAAGATAGACAATTCTTTCTTAAGTCATTGATGACAATTTCTTGTGCAAGCGAGAAAGGAAAAAAACCTTTTTAATGACTCATTAGTACAGGTAAGGGTCATTTCTCGCCTTTCATTTCACAGACAGAAGATTTTAATGTGGCATAGCCTACTACCTGCCACTGTAATAATTAGACAAATTTTACTGAATTTTTTAACTTTTTGTGTTACTGCGAATGTGGCGTAGCCTACAACCTATCACTGTAAATTGACAATTTTTTTAATAAAGTTTCTTTCTTCTTAACGTGTCTGTGATATGTGGCATAGCACACAACAAATTTTACTTAATTTTTTAACGTTTTGTGTTACAGTGAATGTGGCGTAGCCTACAACTTACCACTGTAAATTGACAATTTTTTTAATGAAGTTTTTGTCTTCTATAGTTTGTTCCACATTATGTTTTCAGAAAAGTGACTGGATGACGACTCGTTTCCTTGCACTAAGAGTGAAAAAAACATGTGGATATCACACTTGTAGACTCAACAAAGTTACTGTTAGAGTTTACGAATGGGATGTTTACAGATATTTTCCACTCGTAGTGGAAGAAAACGTGGCATCATACTGTCAGTTTTCTGAAAACATAATATGGAACAAAGTATAAACGTGTCTGTGATATGTGGCATACCACACAACTAGTTAATTTACCTGGATGATAATATTTGTTACTGAATTTTTCAATGTGTCTTTTTGATATGGCTGTGAAATGTGGCGTAGCCCAAGTCTCTCTGTAATTATACAACTTTTTTTTTACTGAATTGTTTACTATTAACACGTCAGTGAAAATTTGGCCTAGCCCAACACCTGTAACTGTACGTAACTAGACAACTTTTTACTGAACATTAATTAAGTCTGAATGGTGTTGAACGATTAATATGCATAGATGACGTGCTTGGTTTTAGATGTATTGTTATGCGTCAAATCATCTAGTTGTACTTTAATTTTTGTTTAATTTCCCTGAACATATAAGTATATCCTATACTGACACCAGCGTAGGATAAGTGGTGCCTTTGCACCGCTTTTCAATGCGTTTTACTCGTATAAATCTGTGAAATATGGCACAGCCCACAACCTGTCACTGTAACTAGACAACATTTATGTTTGTGAAGTGGGGCATAGCTCACAATTCATCACTTAAGCCAGAAATTTTTTACTGCAGTTTTTTTCTCTACATGTCGGTGAAATGTGTGGCTTTGAAATGTCCGTGTCTGTGAAATGGATGTCTGTGAAATGGGTGTCGGTAAAATGACCGGGAACCATATGACACAGATATGCAGGGTAGTCACAAAAGGCGATATTCAATTTCCCTCCATGTATTGGCAAACCTCACTTCAGTTACTGTAGCTATAGCAGCTGTTATCCTGTCTTTTGGTGTTTTAAAGTTAGCAGCGGGTGTTTTGTATGCTGCGTACATCCACCCCCCACCCCCACAACAAAAGTCAAGGGCGCAATATTCGGGGTTCTGGGTGGCCATGCAGGCGGACCATCCCTCCCACTCCATTGGCCGGTGAAGGTTTCAAAGAGGAATCCTCGAACACATATCCCAGTGCGGCGGCGCTTCGTCTTGTTGAAATAGCCCATGGCTGACATTGTTACAAATGTGGTGCAACAAAGAGCTGCAACATATCAAGATATACGCATTTCTTGACTGTAGGCCCCAATAATTGCTTATCGTTTTAATGAAACCACAGCATGCACTTGCAGTGCGATTTCTCCTGTAACGACGCCATTTTTGGTTTCTTAGCGATTGCAGCACCATCCTGACTTAGTGGCGATTGTAGCGCCAAACGAACCTAGTGGGAAAAAAAACTTTACGAGTTGAGCTTTGTTTTGCAGAAAACCGTATGTTTGTAACTAGCATAGATTCTGTTGAATACATTTTTTTAAATCAGGTAAAGACTTTATGACCACCCTGTAAATGCTGAATTCAGGGATATTTGAACTATAAACGTCATGTTGTGTTACTAAACTTTGCTAAGAACAATTTTGACTGACTGACTTGAAATTAAGATTAACAAGTAGCACATCGCAAACCTTAAAAGTGTTGGCTATTGGTTAAGTTTATTCTACGCTACGAATTGTGTTATATTTTGCCTTAACCCCCTCCCCCGACGGGTTAAGTAACTTCTTGACAATAGCTTTTCGTTTCTGGACGTGGGTAGGTTGGTTGTCTTCTTGCGTAGGCACACATGTTGTTGTGGAAGAGGTTAATGACCTTCATTAATGGGAATTCCACAAAATTTCTTCATTATGAAAAAATAGGTGTGTAATACAGTATAGCCTTACCTCTTACCTTCGTGTCAACACCCTTACACCTTTCAAGTAGAACACATTGCCGAATTTTACTAAATTGCAGAAGTGCATCCACAGAATCAGACATCCCCTTTAGATGACCTTGTCTGCCATCTTTGCTTAAAAAATTTAACGTAAGGATGAGGTACGTTTCCAGTCAGCCGGGCCAATAACACCTTTGTAATTTTGTTGAAAAGAAGGATGAGCTCCTAAAGGCGAAGAGAAACGAAGCTCCTCGTTCGGAATCTAATTTATGCTCGGAGCTCCCCGTGTGAAGTTAAAAGACTACGGACCCACGAAAAAAAGCCATAACTCTTTGCAACTGGGGAAAGAAGCAGAGAGCGATCTGGGGGAGGACGGACTTTTCCGAAGATAAAGCACACTTCTAGCACATAAAGCTGAGCGGCGGTGAGTTCGACAAGGGAAGTGAAAGTGGCTATAAAAAAGGCTTAGAACTCTCAGTGTCCCAGTCAAGTCGAATCTCAATCATCGCCTATATAAAACCCTTGTCTTAAGTTCCGGGGAAACGACCCCACACAAGCAGCTCGACAAGCGTCGGTGTAATCTGAGTTTTTACCTTCGTCGCGTTACTGTGTCTCGTCGTAAGTGGCGCCGTCGCTGACGCTCTTTACACGTCGGAATTTCGTGGAGTTGTCGTTGTAATGACGTTGTGCTTGCTACGCTATGTACATGCTATATTTATAGGCGTTGCTGTGAGACTGTGCTGACAACCCCTTTTTATCGCAACGGTGCGGGGAAAGTTACTTGTTCTTGAGTGGCGATAAACTTGATGTCGTAACCAGATAAGCACTCTGAGAATCTTGATATCTCACAAAGATAGGCTAGAAGGGTTTAAACAAAGGCTGTTTGCCTTTTACTGCTCAAATATTGGTTGGAGATTCGTGATATCTTCATCGGGGACATTTTAGTCCCAAGATTCTCATACTTGTAGTATAAAGTTTTGACAACATTTACATGGAATATTCAAACAAGTTAACACTAAGGCAGTGATCTAACTACCCGCAGCCTCCTACTCTCGTTACTGACCAGTCAACAATATCGGGAATTGTTGGGTAAGTTTGGTCATCGCGTAGTGGCAGAAATGAGCCTATAGTTGTCTAAAGAAGCTGGTCGGTTTGATTACTGGAAAGGGGAATCCTGGCAAAGTTGTTTTTTTTTAAGAAGTAATTGTTAATAACGGTTAAGTGACAGATGAGTTGACACTGGCACTTCGAACTGTCCTATGCACCATTCGTATAGTCTGTTCCACATTATGTTTACAGGAAACTGACCGTATGACGACACGTTTCCTTGCACGGCGAGTACAAAAACATGTGAATATCACGCTTGTAGACTCACAGTTACTGTTAGAGCCTACGATTGGGATATTTGTGTGTTTTTACGCTCTTAGTGGAAGGAAACGTGACACCATAAAGTCAATTTCCTGCGAACATAACGTGGAACAGATTATAATGCATGGCATAGCACCTTGTCATTACTTCATTACTCAAATGAATAGCTATCCAAGGCGCATTGTGTCAGTTTTTACTCAAAATGAGACGTCTTCATTCACAGAAATTCTTCAATCATCGTCTACAGCTAGCAGTTACCTTTCAACGTCTGGCTGTAGAAATTGGATGATTGAAATTGTATGATTGCAGAAATTGTGTAATTAATCTATTAGTTCTGCTTGGTTATAAGTAAAGATAAGGAAACAGAACTCGTTTTACCTAGATGGTGTAGTTCGATTTGTCAATTTTTCTCTATTGTGGCGTGGTATACGATTTGTCCCATGTGGGACGTTGTTAAAACTTCGTTGGTACTCGAATGAAATTTTATCTCGCGATAGATGGCAAAACATGGAAATCATCGTCGACACACTATTTTTACTACAGTGAGCTTATCTTCTCTTTTCAACTCTTTTCTCACTTTTGGCTACTATTATTATAATTCTTCTATATATGTAATACGCTTAGGTTGGGCAAGCAAATTCATCATTATGCACTATAATGAAAGAGGGCGAGCGACCGACAATGCCAAACAAACGGGTGTGGCCTTTAACAATCAGTAACAATCGAAATATTGCTTTAATAATGCTACCTCTTACAGCAGACTTGAAGAGTTTCAAAGTTGGTTCAGTAACAATCACTGCATGCACGACCGTTGTTGGGTTTATTGCGCTTGGTATCAGAACGGAGAAACGGGCAATTGAGCATCCTTTTCATTCCATACTGCCCACTATAGTATTTCGCTCAGGTATGCGGGAACCGGCTAGACCACGCCGGGGGTACTTTTGGTTATTATTATATATATGGATTTATTTTATTACCATGAGTATTATTTTTTTGCATGTATTTTGTTCATGGAATTTGTTTGCTGCATGGTAACTTATGCTTGTTTGTTTGATAACACTCTTATCTCTTTAGTTTCCTGTTCAATATGTTGATCTTGTTTTTCTTATAACTGTTAGTACTGCAATTCCCCAGTTGGGGGGATTTGAAATGAAAAAAAAAAAAAAAAAAGTTTAAAGTTCTTGTTTATTTTTTTTTCTGTTTCTTTCTTTTCTGTTATCTTCTCTTTTATTTTTAATTTCTCCTCGTCTCTCTTCTCTCTCAATCTTCATATCTTCTCTCTTCTCGGCTTTTCACGTCTCTTTTCTTCATTTTGATTCACCTGGTCAGCCAGATGTAAATTCCCCTGGTAATGGGATTAATCCTCATGCTAATGCTCCTCTGGGCACATAGAGCTGAATAAATACTGTGCCTGTTGTGTGCATTTGCCATTTATCTTCAAAACCAGTATTATAATAGTATAATATAGTAGAAATATTTCTTTACCATCTTTACGGTATAGAGCAGTGACACGACGTAGTATTATTGTATATAACTCTATGCTGGAGCCTTAATGGGTTAGCTGCAAGGGGCACTTCAGAGAGAAACAGAAGGGCGTCATACTGAAGCCGATGCTGTGAAGAGTGATTTCTTAGACCTAAAACTCACGAATTTTGTTGTTGAGAAAACAACGTTATTTTAAGCCTAAGAAATCTGCTTTTCTGTTGTTTTTCCCTCCATTCTTATGTAGTGCACCTTGTAGTTATGCCCTCCAAAACCCATACTGGTGCCAATATGGCGGCAAATGTCACTGCTCTATTGGTTAGTTGTGTGGAAGTGTTCATCAGTTGCCATGTTCTCGTCTATTTTCTCTTCTGGTGGTTTTGCTTTTCTATTTTATTTTCTCCCCTTCTCTTCTCCTTTTTTCTGGTCTTTTTGCTTCTCAATCTCTTGTCTTCTCTTCGCTCGTCTGGTCAGCTGAATGGAAATGGTGATGGATCGGGTGCTGCCTCTGGGCATATAACGCTTAATAAATGGCATGCATTTTTCTGCACTCTACATTTATTTTCAGAAACCGTTATTATGACCTTGCAATAGAAATAATTGTTTATGAGCTGAATAGCACTGTTCACTGTATGTAAATTAAAGTTCTTCATCAGTTACAATGTTCTTTTGTCGACTCTTCTCACTTCTCGTCTTTTTGCTTCTTCTCTTTAATTCTCTTCTCTTCTCCCTCCATCTCTTCGCTTCTCTTCTGCCCTCTTCTCGCCACCTCTCTTCTGTTCCCAGCGGTTCTTTTCTCGACTCTTCTCTCTTCTCGCGGTTCTTTTCTCGACTCTTCTCGTCTTTTTGCTTCTTCTCTTTAGTTCTCTTCTCTTCTCCCTCCATCTCTTCGCTTTTCTTCTGCCCTCTTCTCGCCTCCTCTGTTCTGCTCCCAGTGGTTCTTTTCTCGACTCTTCTCTCTTCTCGCTTCTTCTCTTTAATTCTCTTCTCTTCTCCTTTCTTCTCTTCTGCCCTCTTCTCTCCTCCTCTCTTCTTGTGTTCTTTAACAAATACAGCGTTATCTTTACATAATAGCGCAACAGCCTTTGCATGCTCCATAAGACGAAAGTAATTAAGTCATGTTATGAAATTCAGAGTGTTGGTTCTGAGGGGCAAGGAACAAAGTTTGCTGCTGCGACGTGGTTTATTATGGCGCCATTCTCCACAAGAATTTTTAAAGAAGATTCTTGTTGTTCTAGGAATTTAGCTGCTGAATTATTGTTTGACGGCCTGCTAAAAAAACAAAAAACGACAAGATAGATTTCCGCAAATAAGATGTTATTTTTAATATACGTTATAAAAACCATAGATATAAAAAAAATAATAAGGAAAAAAAATTCCGTATTCCATCGAAACGAAGGAGACGCCGATCTCTAATTGCTTCCCAATGACAGATTATTTTAAATTTCAAATACATGCGCGGTCATTTATTAAATAAAATTGGTGGCACCAAGAACTGGGTACATTCCTCAGTGTTGGCTTTCTTTTATAGCTCAGTTTTGCAACATTACTTCAGACTACTGTTGTAAAAGTTGCAAAAGCATTCCTCTTCCTATTTTTTCCCCTCGTGAGAAACGTTTTGCTACATTCACTCTAAGCTATGTAAATATTGCAAAAGCTATTTCGCGCAGGATGTTCGAATATAATGAGGAGGTATGTCCTTTTAAACAAACTTTGTAGTTTATAAGAAAAGGGTTATCAGTAAATTTAGAACAAATGGGATAACTTTCAACAAAATTCACTCAAACTCAGCCGAGCTTTGCCTGTTTCAAGACAGTGGTGTGAAAAATTTTCTTTTCAGTCTGTTCATTTGCTTGCTGCTCCTTCTCCCCATTGGCAGAAATTCGACCAGCCATTTGATATCTGTTATAGGTGCGTTTCTTTTTTTTTTCCAAAATGAAATCTTGTTTCACTTCTATACTACCATTTGAGGTGCCATTTATTTAATGATTTTTTTTTAGTCTTAAAATCCTCCGAATAAAACTAACGCTCGTATAAACGAACCGGCTCAATTCTGAACTTTTTGAAGTAGAAGGTAGAGGACAATTTGGAGATTCCACCCAGGAAACCTTCCAAAGTGGTGTTGCGAGATTTTTTCCGGAATACGGATGTTGAATCCGTATCACCCCAACGGAAGTCCCACTGATGACTCCACTTGCGAAATCAAGTCCAAGGTCAACAGGGACGTCATATTTTTACTACCATTGTCACTTCAAAATATACATCGTTTTCGGAGATGATGTTCTGTGACCAACAATTATTGTAACAATATGTAACACAACAAATTGCCTGTGGTTAGTGTACATCATCAATTGTAAAGGCTCGAGCTCGCTTCAACCCGGTGCTCCACTCGGTCTTCAACCTGAGGCTGTCAACCAAGTCACTTATCCACAAATGTCAATACACTCACTACAATCAGAATTAAATAAAAAATACCTAAAATCCTCACACATTTCCACTGAAAAGTGGAAAAATGGGAGGCGGAACGAAAAACCCGCCTTTCCCTTGCAAGCAAACGAAAAAACCAGTTTTGATACAAAGTGCGATCACGCGTAGCTGCGGGACTGGTGTGTTTTTATTAGGTAAGTGGATTACTGCTTCTTCATGTGCATATCTGTTAAGCTGAAATTTTTCGGTGACCGGGAAATATACTTTGAGATATATTTCTTATGAAATGGGATGTTTATGCACTGGTGGGTTATGGGTGAGAACCCATTTTGCCACTTATGGGTGGAAATGTGTGAGGATTTTAGCTATTTTTTTTTATTTAATTCTGAATGTAGTAAATATGTTGACGTTTGTGGACAAGTTGACTATTTTTTTTACCATGAAATTTTATCTAATCTTTGAAAACCTGGCGACGGAAAGTGTACTTTCCGAAACGCCGTTGTTTTTATTTTGTGCACTGTCATGAATTTTAAAATAACTTTATAATAATAATAATAAGGTTTATTTGCCAGATAACAGCAAAAGGGTACAGGTGGGGTTTTATTAAACCACTTATTCCTGCTCACGAATTAATCTACAAGGTCATGCACAATTATACAATAGAAGTAGGTATACAGAGTGATCTTGCTGGCAGTTAAATTATAATAAAGATAATAAATTACAGTTGTTTAGCCTTGTCTTGAAGCAATGAATGGATGGGCCCATAACAACGTCATCAAATAATGTATTCCACATGTTTATTTATCACTCGGTTTGCAAAGAACTTTCTGCAATTTAGTCTAAATGGTTTTTTAAGAAGTTTCAAAGGGTGACCCCTCGTTCTACCCTCATTTCTAATTTCAAAAAAAATGTAACGGGTTGTAATCCAATAACCGTGTAGTAGACAATATGTGAATGTCAAGTCTTCCTTCACCCGCCGTAATTCTAATGAATTCATATTGAGCATTTTTAATCTTGTCTCATATAGGACTTGTCACGAAATCCCGAAAGAGATTTAGCGAATTTAGTGGATTTTTATGAATAAGTGGATTTAGTGGATTTAGTGAATTTAATGAAGGGATTTAGTGAATGTGATGTTTGTAATCTGACCCCGAAAGGGATTTAGTGAATTTGGTGCAGAGATGGAACTGACCCGTGGGTTGGTGGATCAGTGGGTCAAATGGATCACATTTTATCGTGGATAAAGTGGGTCGTGGGTCAAGACCGTTCACCCACCCACCCACGATTTATTGTTTTTTTTTTTATTTAAATTAATGAACTGTAGAGCTTATTTTGTGCACCAATTTATTGTAACACTGTGTAGTGTTTATTCAGTAAACGCCCCTTTAAAAAATTGGACTGTTTGAAATAACACTGCATGCTTTTGCATACTGTATTATTTTTTCATAGCGTGGGTTGGGTTACGGACGGTGGGTCACATTTTGTTCTTTATCGGGTGGGTCAAGTGGATCGTGGGTCGGAAAAAGTGACCCACTTCCATCTCTGATTTGGTCGACTTGGTGATTTAGTGGATTTAGTGAATTTGGTGAAGGGATTTAGTGATTATGCTGTTTGTAATCTGATCATTTTGCGATCAGTGCCAATCATACTTCCATTTGGCTTCGCCCTTGTTATTTTTGCATCACTGAAGAATTGTGCGAAAGCTTCTTATTTCCATTCTGTTCTTCCTATTTGGCTGCCATCTTGCTGAATGTGAAATACACGGCTTGTGGCGTTGAACAATGGAGGTGGAACTTTACTTAACGGAGACCGAGTCGTTTAGCACGGATTTCTTTTTGAGAGCGGTGCTCGAGGGAACGTAATGGCGGATTCCGGCAAAACGACGAACGTGAGCAATCACTCTATAAGCCAAAAGTGCATCCAGTAGATGACTTCTAAGAAAGTGGCGATTTCCTAGAAGGAGGAGGTGGTAGGAGAGGAAGAGGCGAAAGGAAGAATTGAGAGCAAAGTTGTCCGGGGTTGGGGGTAGGGAAGAAGGACGTAGACGAGATGGATTGAGTGTTGGTTTACGGAACGAAAGCGCAACCTCTTCCAATGGGCTTCTTGCTCTTTACTCACTTTGCCATTGTCAGTGAGTGGGAATTGGTACAAGTAAAGCGTCGGAGACCATTAGTTGGGGTGGCAGAATTCTTAATGATGCGACGCCATTTGATACTATACCTCTTCTTCCCGTTAATACATCGGCGGAATCATCGCCGTCATTAAGGACTTAATGGCCCCTACCTCCGCGCCTTCCTTCCGGTGATTATGAACACAAGAAAGTGAGGGGATTGTTAAGATGAGCTCAGTGTAGTTGGGTTGAGATGTTCGTCGGTGGGGTTTTTTTTTGTGTGTAATTTTAAGGTCTTGAAATTATGAAGATGAGTTTTGTTTGCTGTTCGAATAAACGTCGCTTGTTTGGGGAGTCGCTTTAAAAATGCAAATAGAGGTTTAGTTAGGTCGACATTAATATTTTAAACTTAGCGACCATATTCATCTGTTTCCTTTCCTTCGTTAGTAAGAGAATAGTCACCCTATACCTACGGCAATTTGAGTTTTGACCTTATTTTAGTTGGCTTTTGAACGTACTTTTAAATTTCATCGATTTTTATAACATTTCGGATTTATACTGAACCGGTCTGGTCTAGTAATGAAGATTGATTTGTCATTCCACTAAACGCATTTAATTTATAATACAGTAAAAAATAGACCAAAACTGGGTATTCAGGATTCTCAAGTTAGAGTAAAACCGTCCGGTGCCCAAATGTGTCAACATTTGCGGCTGAAAGTTATTTTTGGGTTTTTTTTCTTCCAGTCTATATGACTGAATGTTACATTTAGTAGGTCAGGTACCACTTTCCCTATTTTAACGTGAAATATTCTAGTTTTAAGGGTAAAAGTATAGGTCTTGCGCTTCATTCATCGACTCGTAGCATAGAATATTACACGGTAGTCGAGTGCTGAGATTTAACAATAACTCGCACAAGTTCTTTGATCAATTTCGACGATTTCTACCTACATTTTTCTCGATTTACACCCTTAAAAATTATATACTCCTCTGGAAAACATTGCGGGGGGGGGGGGGGGGGGGGGGGGGGGGGGGGGGGGGGGGGGG
>JAHWFP010098885.1:0-19255 GCA_023313725.1 Lithobius niger | reverse complement strand
AAAGTACTGATAAGGGAAGTTAGCATGTGCTGTTGTCAAAACAACTTCAAACAAGGATCTTGATTTTAAACTACAAGGCCATTTACATCTGAAGCCACAAACATGTTAATAGACCTAAAACGGCAATGTTAGTTAGATATAACTGTGTCGTATTCCAGATTATGGCTTTGTAAGTAAATCGGCCACGTTTGACTTCAATGGCATGTAAAAAATACCTACACTTTTGTCCCCCACTCTTTCTTGGCGATATATGATATCAATGTCCTTTGTTCGAGTATTTACTGTTTACCTCATCGCATGTGAACTGGCGAATCTTTTAACAAAGATATTCCTACTTTATCAGTGAGTGAAATTTTAAAAGTTTCAAGCAAACTTTCTTTGATCCACCTTTTATGCCTTTCAAAATTGCTTTATGTTTGTTCAATGGTAGAAAGCGATACAGTTCTTTGGAGGTTACAGCGTTACAGAAAAGGAACTTTGCTACATGCAGCTATTACTACAGCAGTAGAAGGTTTTGTACTGACTTATTAGTATGGCTTGCATCAGTAAAAATTATCGGTCCACTGTGATAGGGTTGAAGCACTAGACTCTGTTCTTCGGTTCCTCGGAGATATCATAGAATTTTCTTCCAGGTTAACAAATTTCACGAGTTTGTGCTGTTGCATGTTGAGATGGATTGTTGACCGCATAAGAAATGTCTTGTCGAGTTCCGTTGGCAATCCACGACAGCGAACCGACCACTTCTCTGAGAGGAAGCTTGTCTGGACATTCCGTTGAATCCCGAAGAAGCTGGTCACTGGATACAATTGGCGTCGTAACTGGCGCGCAATCTCTCAACTGAATCTTGTGAGTACTTTATTTATGTAAGGTGTTTGGTTTAGCACCATTGTGCCATCTTGGGATTTGGTTAACTGAATCCCCAGCATGTAGTATTTGGGTCCCAGTGGGCGAATTTCAAAACTCGCAGTAAGGACGGTTTTGGCCAATCGCCATATTTTGTGGCTTGACATGAGGGCAACAATATCGTCGACATAAACAATGAGGATACATGCCACAATCGACATGTGCCGGAGTGCATTTCCGGGGTAAAACCGTTTCGTGTTTGTGATAGACCAGAAAAATGAAAGCATTTGCGACATTTACCATGAGTTTGAACTAATGTTGCATAACTGAGCAATGCAGGAAAGCCAACGTGGATGCAGGTTCCTTTAACTTCTGATCTTCAGGGCACTGAAGATAAGATTTTATAACCACAAAGAGTAGATAACTGGGAAACTGAAAGGGATGAATACCATCCATTAACACCACTTTCACTAGTCAGTCGTAAAAAGAAAGCAAAAAAAAGCATGACAACTCAAATAAATCAAAAACACTTCAGAAAAGAAGTTAGGTCGGCATATGTCAGACTTGTGGTTAAGTTTACCACCCCAGATGGAAGGCTATTCACGGATTTACCTTGCACTCCCTGCCCCCCCCCCCCCCCCCCCGGGTTCACCAGTGTTTTAATGTACACGTAAGCTAGCACAGCGTTTCGATCTCGCATCCTCCCGGCCTTCAGACCACAGCCCAAACATATATAGGGCCGTGGTCTATAGAGCATTCGTAAACTTAGCTATACTTATTTCTTTTATTTTGTTTCCTTGTACGTGACCGTACGTCCGTGACAGTGAAGGCATTAACCCTACAGTCTGAAATGTGGTGAGCAGTGCCGGACGAAGAGGGGGCGAAGGGAGTGGCCGCCCTGGGTGCAGAAGGGGGAAAAGGCGCTGAAAATGCTGCCTACCCCCCCCCCTCCAAAATAAAATTTAAAAAGTTGAACTTTAAAAAATGCTCTTTAGGCAAAGCCTAACCTAAATACAATTGGTCTTGAAAAATTAATGTGTGAGTTCATCAGCTATTTATGAGATAGAGGTACCCGTCTGACTGACAAGAAAACTCGCAAGAACATGAATCTGAAAACAAACACTTAATTTTCGGCCCGGTATTTGGGGCTTGTTCACAATGCAAATGTTAGAACACTAAAAAAAAGTGGGAGCTGCCACCACACATTGTTGACTTCACACAACCACCATGTTGGAAAATCTCACAATATGGTGGCTGACATTACCAGGAATTCTTTTCCCCTTTTATTAACGAATTGGAGATTTTTTATTTTGAACCTTGTGTATGTGCCAGTCACTTGAAAAAAAAAACACTTGGGCACAGTGTCTTTTCATACCCACCTGCCAATTTTCAACAAGCTTCAAAGAATAGTCTCACTGTAATCTTATTCTGTAGCAACTCGTAACACATCCACATGCTAATTGGTATGTGAATGTGTTATGAATTGTTATGATTACAGAGTGACTATTCATCCAAGCTTGTTGAAAATTGGCAGGTTGGTATGAAATGCCACTGTGCCCATGAGTTTTTTTTTCAAGTGACTGGCACAAACACAAGCTTCAAAATCTCTCAAAATCTCTGAAAATCTTGGGTTTAACATTTGACCACACTTTTTCGCTAATATATCGAGAATGGCTGGGTCGATTTCGGTGAATTAAACACCATTGGAAAACTGTAGCAGCAGCGGTTCAGATGGCGTATTTAAAAGTTGAAATACATTAAGATTTGAGAAAGTTATTGCAAAAAAAAATTAGATTTTTAAAATTTTTTTGGCACTCTTTTGAGAATATCTCCTGAACGGTTAGTCGGATGGCCTTGAAATAAAGACAGTTGGAAAGTTCTCGATATGGCGGTTCAGATAGTGTATTTGAAAGTTGAAATCCATCAAGATATGCCAAAGTTACAGCGAAGAGTACTTTTCCTTTGTTTATTAGCATTACCACACGGTCTGACATGTCTGCCTACAATGGCTTGATGGCAGTGCGTGTCTGGCTTCAAAGCAAATGGTTGCTAGTTCGAGCCTGCCGTCATCCAAATTTTTTCCTTGCTATTGACAATGACAGTACTATTTATAGCAAGACTGATATGTCTGAATGGCTCACTTGAAGGTTTCTGGTCTACAGACCAAGGGATTGTTGGTTCAAGTCTTTTTATTGACAATTGTTTTCAAGTATCAAGAAATAACAGTGGTGCCTCCAAATTTCAGAGGGGTACATTCCTAATTTCAAGAGGTCCATAGAGGGTTTGACAGGAGGCAGTTAGGGGGTAGATAATTTGGGGATTGTAAACCATTGTAAAAAGCTACGATAAAATGGCAGCTAATTTATGCACAATAGGATCTAACCAATGCCAGGACAGGAAACATAATTTTGACTAATCAGTGATTTTGTCTCAATTTGGATTAGTCCGTTCTTTACCTAATTAAAACAGCACAAAATGGCCTCCCTGTACCAAAGGTGGTGGGTTCGATTCCCAGTGCAGCTTCCTGTCAATTCCTGTCAATTTTTCCTGTCAATTGTAAGTCTCAAAATACCAAATAAACCCCAATTTTCAGGTAACTACTACCTTTTCTGTCTGGGTTAGTGGCTAAGGCTCTGGTCTACCATCCTGGGTTCGATCCCAAGAGCCGCAGTATTTTTTCCCTTTCATTCTAAGTCACCAAGTAACAGGCTTATTTTCATGTTTCCACTATCTCTTCAACTTGGTTTAGTGGCTAAGGCACTGGTCTTCCATCCAGAGGTCCTGGTTTCGATCCCTAGAGTCGCTGTGTTGTTTCCCATCAATTCTAAGACTCCAAATAACAGCCTTATTATGAGGTACCTGCTATCTATTCTCCTTGGTTTAGTTGCTAAGGCTCTGGTCTTCCATCCAGAGGACCTGAGTTCGATCCCCAGAGTTGCTGTATTTTTTACCGATTCTAAGTCTCCAAATACCAAATTAGAGCCTTATTTTCAAGTATCCACTGTCTACTCCCCTTGGTTTAGTGGCTGAGGCTCTGGTCTTCCATCCTGGTTTCGCTACCCAGAGTGGCCATATTTTTTTCGCATAAATTCTAAGTCTCCAAATACCAAATAACAGCCTTATTTTCAATCATCTGCTATTTACCCCTGTGGGTTAGAACAAAAGCTCTAGTCTACCCTCAAGAGGTCCTGAGTTCGATCCCAACAGACGTAGTATTTTTCAGGTCAATTTTAGTCTCCAAATGTCAAATAACTCCCTGAGATAAATACAATCTTAAAAATAAGAAATAAACTGCAATTCGAGACGAAAACAGGAAAAGAAATCCTGGTAACGTTTTTTTAAGCGTTTTTGAAGGTATTTTGACAACGGTTCGCTCTTCAACATGCGGTAAAAAGCATTAGAAGAGCTCTCAAAAAGACGCTTCGAATTATGTACTTGTTTATCAAAATCCAGTTGCATTTGAAAAAGTTATAGCAATTCCTTTCCAAATGAAGTCCACAATTTGTGGCAGCTTCCACTTTTTTTAATGTTTTAAGATTTTTATTGCGACCAAGTCCCAAATTCCGGGCCGAAAATTAAATATTTGTTTCCAAATTCATGTTCTTGTGAGTTTTATTGACAGTCAGAGAGCACCTCTATCATAAACTAAATACAATGTAACCCATCAAATGTAGACAATTTTTTTTTGTCTAACGCCTACGTACCTCACCCCTTCATATCAGATTCGTCTGTTTTCAGTGTGTTGGTATTATCTCTGCATCACCGTGATTGGTTTATTTTGGGTAGATTTGGGAAGAAGCCTTTTGGGAGGGGAAAGGGTAGGTTGCAATCTACTGTATAATAGCGACAAAGTGGATGCTCAATGAGCTTACTGGCCCCGGGTCCTCAAACCCCTTACTCCGGCACTGAGCATTTTACAGTTTGGCCTTTGTACAATGGACTGTTTCTGTAAGCCATACTAACCTAAAAAAAGGTAACGTATCGAACCCAGTACCAGACAAACTTCAGGGCAGTTAAAAAGCATTTTGTTTCTCCAGCCTCTCAAAAAAAGTCTACGGAAAGGAGGTTTTGTTATTTTTCTGGAGTATCCTGTTCTCGGATATCTGAAATCCAACTATTCTCCTCTTCTATTTGATGGTAGGTTATTATAAACCCTTTCAATTTTTACAGCACTTTATTTAAGAAGTTATTGAATTATTGGTAAACAACCATAACTTAGCGTATGGTAAATAGTCTTCTCTTAACATGTTGTATTACTGATGTATTACATGGACCTTGTATTACCTTGCAATCTTGTTTAAAATAAAAAGGTGCCATGTTGGGATGAAAGTATAAAACACTGCTTACATTTTACTCAAAACTGCCAACGCAGAATATTACTTGTAGCAAATTATATGTATTATAAAACTTTCCAGCAAATCGGTAAAAAAAAATAGACCAAATTCTTAATGCAAACGCACCCACAGTTCCGTTTTATTTATTAACAACATTAAAATTTACATATTTATTATCATGTATTATCATTATTTTCATTCTTTTGTTACTCTTATTCTGCAGGGGCTTGTGTGCTCAATAAATAATATATCCGTGTCATTGGCGGCTTTTCATAACATGAAGTGAAGCTTGTTAACCTAACAAACATACAAAAATATTCTTGAGTAATCCATAAACACAAAAATTACATTATGCACAAGCAGGAGAATATAAAGTTCCATTGTAACGAGCAGTAACGAACTCCAACTGAATCAATAGACATTTGACGGTATACATAATTATCTCCATTCATTCTACGCTGCAAAGTAACAAACGTTATGCGGCTTTATCACATTATCAAAACGCGATTTAAATCAGCGTTCAAACTTACCACTGCATCCTGCCATTATTATTTGACGGCTAAATCAAAAACCAAAACCAGCAGAATACTATTGACCATATTAGTATATTGTGCTCGTAAGATGGTGACAAAAGAAATTGTTTTTAAAACTATGATAAGACATATGTGGATTTTATGAACACTCAATTTCGAATGTGGTGAGTGTGGAAAGTATTTTATGCAAGAACAGTAGTAATATTACAGTTCCTTGCCCACAGTGTTAATGAAACCATTCGATTGTAGTGAGTGTAGGTTGTCTTTTTCAGCAAATTGTAATTTAACACAACACAAACTTCTACAAAATAGAAAGAAACCGTTTGAATGTAGCAAGTGTGGAACGTCCCCAACATGTAATTGAAATTTGGCACAGCATGCACCGGTTCACAGTGGAAAGAAACTGTTTGAACGTATTGAATGTGGAAGGTCTTTTACACAGAAAAGAAGACTGACGTCAAACGGCCATAGTGGTAACTAGAAAAACCGTTTGAGTGTGGTGATTGTAGAAGGGCTTGTGTAATCAGTTGTAATTTACAACGGCACGAACTTGCACGCAGTGGAAAGAACCCGTTTAAATGTGGCGAGTGTGGAAGTCTTCTGCAGTCAATTGTAATTTAACACGGTACAAACTTGTACCCAGTATTAGGAAACCGCTTGAACGTGGCGAGTGTGGAAAGTCTCCTTATTGAAATTTGGCACGCACTGACTTGTTCACAGTGGAAAGAAACCGTTTGAATGTGGTGGGTATGGAAAGTCTTTTTGCAGTAAACATTAACATCGCAGGTCACAGTGGAAAAAAAGGAAAACCTTTTGAGTGTAGTGAATGTGGATAGACTTCTGCAGTCAATCGAAATTCAGTACACCTTGGAAAGAAACCGTTTAAACGTGGGGAGTGTGAAAAGTCTTCTGCGGGCAATTGTAATTGAAGTGTGGGAGGTTGTTTCTTTTGGTTTTTTCCTGACATCGCTTCGTTTGAAATGGAAAAATTTTGGGTCAGAGGCAGAATGTGTAAGTCACCAACAAAACAACGTTCCACATCTGATTTTGAGCACCGGAGGTACAACGAAAAACGTCGAACCCAGTACTTTGACACCATACAAACACCTTTTGTGCTATCTCAACCATCCCAGAGTACACCACTGGGCCAGAGATCAAACCTGTCATTCACAGCCGATAAACGGGCCGAGGAACATCTAAATCTGCCTGCAATTCTTGATCTTTCAACAAAGCTTTTGGGCCAGCTGGAAGAGTTTACCCTAGAAAAAAACATGGATCTGGGAGAAATCAGTGTTAAACTTACCTCAATCCCAGAACAGATCTCTCATGCACTTGAAGCCCATTTTAAGGATTTTGTTGATGTTTTTAATCAGTGGTCATCTGATTTCTTCTGAAGCAGCAACGTATGCTTGAGGAACATGCAGAGATGCTTTTCTCGAAACTGGAGACAAGAGCAGCGGCATTCGAGGTCGCATTTCAGAAGAGACTAGAGGAGCGGCAGACTTACAAACCTGACTTTTACGATTAAGTTACAAACCTTGACAGTGGCGGAGTGGAGTTGCTGGTCAAGCTAAAAACTTCGAACGATAGAAGTTGTAAATTATTTCAGCACACATTGACCAAGAAACTAGTCGGAATGGAAATGTGACTGCTCCAGAGATCCAGCATCCAGCCGAATTACATAGAAATATTACTGTTCGACGGGGAAGGAACAACAAGAAGCAGGCAAGGGTGAACAACGATGCTGATATAGATTGTAGTGCCAATAAAGGTGGTCCTGTCCCAGCTCAAGTTGTTCAAAATAACCATGTCTTGATACTCTGCAACTTGCAAAACAGGAAAAGGATTTAAAAGAGCCATGGGAAACCAGGAATCTATGGGGGTGTAATACCAGACAGCGAGAAAAATTCCACAGCTGAACCGAATGACCAGCAAGCTGCAAATTGGAAGTGTCACACCATGATTATCGGGGACTTAAACGTTAGAAGTCTGAGAGGCGGCAACCACCAGGACTCTTAAAACTTGGACTTTCCCCGGTCTTCAAGTTAAGGATCTCGCGGCTAGGCTGGAACCGATTCTAGGTAAACTGGACTCCCTCGGATCATTGATAGTGGGCGTTGGAACAAACAGTATCGACAAGGACTCTCCAAATCGAATTGTTTCATCTGTACAGGACTGTGTGTCATCAGTCAGGGTAAAGTTCCCAAGGGCAAAAATTGCTACCATTGACTTGTTTCCTCGATTGAGTCGTTCCTGCATGGAGTTCGATAAAAAGATAATCCATACGAATACACTACTTCTCCAGATGTGTGTTTGCGGTAACTTCTCTTTTATTTCAATGGACGAGGACATTTGTAGGGATCATACTTTACTTGCACGGGATCAAATACACCTGACAGCCAAAGGAAAATCAGTGCTTCAATCAAACCTTGTTAAAATTCTCACTCCATTGGAAAACCGCCAAGTTTAATTGGGGAAATCCCAGTGCCATTAGCTTCGAACATACTGTCTGCCAAAAATTTATCCTACATTTTAATCAACGCACGTAGCGTAGTGAGAAATTTTGGCTGGTTTTTTGGATCTTTTACATGGGGATAATTTTGACTTAATTTTTGTGGTAGAGTCTTGGTTGGGCTATGGAGTTACTGATGCCATGCTCCGTGATTCTCTTGCTTACTCAGTAATTCAAAGTGACCGGGGAAGCAGGGGTGGGGGATTGCTGGTTCTTCATCGTTCAAATCTCCCACTGGTTGTGACGGGGGTGGGGTATCCGAGGAATGTTTGGCTATTTGTTTACCATCTTGTAAAATTAATTTCCTCATCTGCTATTTACCCAATAGTTATATCGACGGTAAAATTCTTAACCTGTGTACTTTTATCCGAAATTCGATTTTACCGGAATACTCTACGATCTTACTGGAACATGTTTAACTTGTCAACGGTTGACTGGGAGAAATCGACGGCCGGTGACAGTCACCACACCTACTTTCTGGATTTAATTGCACCACTTAGCTTGCAACAGCTTGTTAACAAACCCACCAAGGGAAAAGTATCGATCTGGTGTTTACTTGTGATCGACAGACTGGTGTATGGCCTGAGTTTGGGGACACACTTTGGAAATAGCGACCATTGTACTGTAAATTTTATGTTGAACCTCTCAAACTTCAGTCTCCAAACAGATCATGGTAACGAACGGACCACAAATCTTGGCAAACTAAATATAGATCTCCTTAAATCATCCCTGAGCTCTGTGAATTGGGATAGCATTGTCTTCAACATGCACTGCGGGATAGAACAGGCATGGACATGGTTTTCTCATATATTCTCCTCGGGTCATATCGTGCTGTGTCGAGATAAGCCAAGACCCATTAAAAACGGGGAAAAAATCGTTCCACACCATATTTTAAAGCAGCGTAGTAAAAAGCTGAAACTCAGGAAAGGTTACAAGGCCTTGTCCTACATCGTTCCGTGCATACAATAACTCGCGCAATCTGTATTCTCAGTTGTCATGGCATTGGGAGAGGGAGGAGGCAGCAATTCGCGAGGGCAGCCATTCTGCCCTTTTTAAGCTGTACCGTAGCCGAAATTCCTGCTCCAGAACCCTTCCGCCTCTCAAAATGGGTACACATTTCGTCGAAGATAAAGTAGAGAAGGCGGAAATCTTCTGTGTTGTCTTTGCGTCGAACACCATACTCGATGATGGAAATCCTGGTCTGCAAGATAAACGGCTTGTGGACTCCCAACCATCGTGCACCCAGGTGATTTTTACAGAACATCTGGTGTCGAATGCATTAAAAAAATTGAAACCTAGCAAGTCTTGCGGACCTGACGGGTTTTCGGCTCCCTGTTAACCCTTTGCGCGCCGAACTTATGAATTTAACAGGAGGGCAAGCCAACCGTTGCGCGCCGGACCCGTAGAATTTACGGGAGCCCCTTTATCGAGCTGTACGTCAGTCCGCATGGTGCATTGATCGCTCCTGGAGCGTTCATTCACTAAAGGCATGTGTCTGCTACAATTTCCCGCCAGTTTTGCCCACGTGACTAGTTTCTAGCCAATAATATTTAATTTTTTCCCGAGTGATGTCGTGTTCGTTCGCTGCCCCCGTGAGTTTCCAAAAAAAAAAAAAGATGGCGGCCATTGCATCGCGTAGCAGCTCTCCCGATTCGGACTTTGATTTAAATCATGCACCAGTTTAGACTGAGGTAAATTAGCAAATTATGGACACCTTTGAGAGATATAACTGTAAAGATAACTGTGATAACGTTTTTTTTATTGAAAATTGATTGATAATTCGTAAAGCGAATCGAAATACGATGCGTCCAATTAGATCGGAGCACGACGCGATAAGAACGGCCGCTGCCGACCATTGAGCCACGGCCCGCGGCAGCCATCCTGCTCGTCTCACGTCGTCGCTTGATCGGTTGTCTTCTATTTCAATCCACTGCTCCGCCATTTCCGGGAATTCAGGATTGGATTAGAAGTATGAACATTTGAGAAATGATTTTTCTTCGTTGGAGTTTTATTTTATTTATTTTAACAATATGGATTTCGGAGATTTACACGATGTAACTAGTCCGAGTCGGGAATAGGCTTATCTTACGCTTTGCTGATGTGCCTTGTCACTCGACCACTGGAATAACTGGAAATAAAATGCCTTTTTTCTCTCCAGCCCTAATAAAGGAGAAACAACTACCTCTTCATTAAGAATAGCTTGCCAAATGGATATAAATAATTACGGTAGTGTGATTACGTGCTCGTTTCTACAAAATAGCCTCTAACTTTGTTGAAAAGGAAACTGCCACTCCTGTGAAAGATAAATGCACTACTGACAGACGTGACAATTTTATTTAATTTAAAAAAAGTTTCACACATTTTTGCTTAATTTTTGGTGGGAAAAAGGATAACAGATAGATCATTACCTTTATGCAAAAATGGAGTACTCTTTCAGCGTATAAAGTTGGTCAAAATTGCTCTTAAAAAGTCTACTATGTTACCTTTTATTGATTTATTATAAATTTGCCATTCCCCCCCGCCCAAAGTATGCCTTATAATTTTTTTGTGCGAATATTCGCTGTGAGGCCTAAGTATTACGAACTGTTTAAAACAAAATTAAGCCTCAACTACGTTTTTTAAGGGAGTTACATGAATTTTAATGCTGACGTGCAATCATTTCTTGCGCTGCAAATAGGCCTAAATTTTGTAGAGTAGAAAGAAGCTGCCAAGCAGGGAAGCCGCCCCTGAGAGGGATTAATTGCCTACTGACAGGCGTGACAATTTTATTTTATTTAAAAAAAAGTTTCAGACATATTTGCTTCATTTTTAGTGTAAAGAAAGATAACAGATATATCATTACGTTTATGCAAAAAAAAAGTACTCTTTCAGCGTATAAAGTTGGTCAAAATTGCTCTCAAAGCCAGTACTATGTTAGATTTTTTTATTTTAATACATTTGCCATTTTTTCCCCCTAAATATGCCTTATAATTTTTTTGTGTGAATATTCGGGTTAAAGCTTAAGTATTACGAGCTGTTTAAAAAAAATGAATCCTCTACAACGTTTTTAAGGGGAGTTACATGAATTTTAATGAAGACGTGCAATCATTTCTTGCGCTGCGAAAAACTGGCTGGTTTGGTTAGCAAGTGCTCTTTTTCTGGCTGGTGTCAGAAGGGTTAAAACAGCTGGGAAATGTAATATCATACCCCCTATCTATAATCTTCTCTTTTTCCTTTGCACAAAAAAAAAACTCCCCAGGATGTGGAGGAGAGCAAACGTAATACCGATTCTAAAAAAGGGGTCCCCCTCAGATCCACGCAACTATCGACCAATTGCCCTCACATGTGTGGCATGTAAGCTCATGGAATCGATCATACGGGACAAGATTTTAATTTCTTTAATGAACATCCAGTAATTAGTGACGATCAATTTGGGTTCCTTCCGAATAGATCCGCGGCCCACCAGCTGCTGGCGGTTTTGGATAGATGGACCTTCGCATTGGATATTGGGGCCCCCCTGGATGTCATTTATTTCGATTTTAAAAAGGCTTTTGAGTCGGTTGTTCATAGAAAACTTCTTCTTAAAATTAGTAGCTGTGGTATTGAAGGTAACTTAAAAAACTGGCTTGCAGCTTTCCTTGCGGAGCGCACACAGAGGGTGATGGTTGAGGATGTATGTTCACAATGGACACCGGTCAGGGTTCAGTTCTCGGACCCATCCTTTTTGTAATCTACGTAAATGATCTTAAGATAGGAGATGCTTGTACCTTCGGATGGAAGGTAGCAGACGACCTGAAGATCGGAGCCGAAAATGTATCGTCTCTCCCGTCACCCGAATTGGATGCCCAGATTCACGTTGTTGTTGCTTGGTCCCGAAGGTGGCAGCTCCCAATCTCGAACCAAAAATGTTCCTCATTTCATGTGGGAACTACAAATTAGTGCCCCCAGTACTTCGTTGATCAGGAGACCTTACCCTAAACTGAAGAGGTTAGGGACCTAGGAATATGGTTCACTACGAATTTAAACCCATCTTTACACTGCCAGAAAGTTGCCACCGCAGCATTCCGCCGCTCCATGATTGTAAATAGGTGTTTTTTTTTATCTGGGTGTGTTGCCACCAGGATTTGGGCGTTCAAGGTGTTTGTGCGTCCTATTTTGAATACGCTACACCTGTATGGTCCCCCTACCTGGCCAAAGATATTGACCTCATGGAGAAAGTCCAGCACCGTTTTATACAAAAAATCTCCCTGGATTCCGGGAAATTGTTTATCGTGAAAGACTTGTAAGATTGGGTCTGGAGTTGCTTGAACTGCGAAGTATAAAAGCCGACCTCCTACTTACATACAAGATACTTCTTAATTTAATCGGCATTGACCTTGCTTTTTAAGATCCTGCACAACGCCTTATTTGTACACGCAGTCACGAGTGGAAATTGGCCATACCTGCATCAAACCTTGACTGTCGCCGTCATTTCTTCTCAGTTCGCATGGTTCCTATTTGGAATGCACTTAGTGTATAGACTGTGTCTGCACTGTCGGTTTCGACCTTTCGTAGGTCGCTTGATGAAGAATCGCATCACGTATTTCTAAAACGTCCATTACTCCAGGACACCTAATGATTTTTTATTCTCACCAGCAATCCCCGCCCCCCCACCTCCCCACCCTTCTTCACTTTGAGAACTGTGTTGGTGGTCCCAAGCCCATCCGTCTTCTTAAAATAGACCATTTAAAATAAATTTTTAACGGAATGTAGGCCGCTTGTGGTCGTCCAGCCACCCTATTCTATCAGGTTGGCCTTTGATTTATATATCTATATTTTTTTTTTAATTTTTATTTATTGTTGTTTTTAAGTAATGACAAATCCCACTAACTGGGTGCTTTAGTTTTTAGATTCACTGTAGCATACAATTTTTTAGCACTGTTTATACTTTTTAATTGTACAGCATCATTTTGGGCCTTTTAACACTTTTCACACCCTTCCCATGTCCTGCACGTTTGGCGATGCCATCGGGGGCCTTTGAGTCCCTGGCAGGTCTAACCTTGGTGGTAAGGCATTCGTGTCCCCAAACCTCTTACCATCATCATTCCTTGGCCGTTTTATGTTCACTGTATTTCCATGTAATTGTGTCTGGCTGTTAGTGACTCCCCAGTCCTTGCCAGACCCGTTGCTATCGCAACAAAAATTATTATTATTAGAGCTTTAAAATTTGAGACTTCAGCCGTATTTTTTTCAGGCGGCTCAGGGCCATAACTAGGCCTCTCCCCCCCCCCCCCCCCCCAGGGCGGGGCGGCTGGGGCCCCCCCCCCCCCCCACCATCACCTCCGGCTGCATATTTCAAGAAAATAAAAAATATTCATGAATTTGATATTGAGACTTAAATAACTATATAATAACTACTCCTAGTAAATGGCAGAAACGTGTACTAGACACAGGAGCTCATTGTTTATGCGCTGTAAGGATAGAGAGTGTATTTATATGTGTTTGTCTACATACTCTGTAACCAAGCGGCATGCGAATGACAATGATCTCCTGTGGTATTATACAATGGAAGTGGATGAAGACAATGAACATCTTCTTACAGCTGAACCTTATAACCCCTGATCCCGAAGGCCCATGTAACGAACAATACAATAAATAACAATCACTTTAAACCCGCAGCAACGAGTTTAATCATTGCTACGTTGTAAAGTGGCCGGCAACAATAAAATCTCTATAAACAATAAAATAAAGCCTAGCACTAGCACTATCGAAGTAAGAAATGGAGGTTCTTTGGAGTTCATGGAAAACCTAATGGTTGCATTACCTTTATCATTAATCAGACAGTAAAACTCGTCAATTTTAATAAAAGAATCTCTTGAATTTTAATAATTGGCACGTGACACAAAGCACTGCACGAAACACACAAAAAAGACCAAAATTAAGTGCATAATTTTCAAGTCCCTACTCACAAATTTCAACGCATAAACTTTTAAAGGCCAAGAAAGTCATTCTGACTCTATTTAAACTAGCTTAGAGTAATCAAAATTGTTTACGTAAAAATTGCTCGCTTTGCTTGATTAATCCTTGCACTTCCGTGTTTCAGAACCACAAAGGTTTTACACCCTTTTAAAACCAGGCCTATGAGTTTGATTATTCCATGCTTCAAGTCAGTTGATATAAAACCAATTTTAAGACCTATATGTGGCATGTTGCAAAATACATCAACCTTTTACGTTATTTATTGCGTGCATCTTTTTTTGTATCATCTCAGTACGTAACTAATAGCTACAAAACGGTTCGTTTGTCACGAACTTTAACCCATGCATGAACTAACATCATGAGGGCCAAAAAACTTTGCCGTTATTTTTCAGGTTTTTTCATGTAGTTGAGGGTCATAATATCAAGTTAAATCGATGAAAGTAGGCCTAACCGAAGCGCAATTTAAATACCTGTCATTTGGTCCTGTTCCCATCTATGTAGGTGCCTTGGTTCAAGAGGAGTAGAGTTACAAACAAACATACACCCACGTCATACGTTTTTAATGATGCTGATGGTCACATCCTTTAGATGGCGCACCATGTTTTTATCGAGAGTGCCCGTGGTGCTACCGCATCTCGATTTTGGAGTGAGTGAAGAAAGCTTGAGTTAATTACCTGCTGTAAGTCTTTATTGCTGTTCTTAAAATTTAATTCCTCTACAGTTAGGCCATTATTTTTTTCCCTATACGATCATGTTAATCCTCTTCACTATTGTCTAACATGAAGCTCTGGTGAAAGGCAAAATTGTTTCCCTAACAACTTCCTTTTCTTCTGCACAAGCCTCCACGCTAACGAATGTGTGTTGCTGAAGTTTGATAGGCAGCTTTGCGTTGGCCTGACGTTATGACGGTACGACAATACTACAATCCATCAACTGCCAAACAACCGCCCCCACGCCAATATCAAACAATTTTTAAAGCACCAGTGGATTGTGTGTTAAGTTAAGCAAAAGCTCTTCTTTACCTGCAATATCACTTTAAATTTTAGCGTTGTTGTTTAGTGCGATAGTATGGTTATATGGTTGGTTATACCATGATCTTATAGAATACTATCACACTATGTTCTTCGTGGTCATACCAAATGAAGTTGGGCTATGGCCTTCCAACGTAGGTTCGATCTCCATAGCCAAATGGATGGCAGGAAAGTAGATGGATTGCCTAACTACTTGATACAACTTCATGTCTTGGATATTTACAGGGTGCACTGCATACCTGTATCAGTACAGTAGGAGATCTTTGAATTCGTAGAAAGATGTACTGTACTTTTTTACTACACCAGTAATAAAAATGGAAAACAAACGGCCCGTTTTAAATTCCCGCTTCCCTAACCCACACACATACTATTTCGGAGCCCCTTCACCATAACCTCTAGGGTCTCAACACAATTTAATATTCTGGGCAGGTAGACCAGTGACGTGTGGTTGCTGCCACCAGATAGTGAACTATTATCCACTGTTCAACGTCGATTACCAAGTCCTAAGTTGATTAACTCGTAGAAGAGAGAAAAAAATGACATTTATTGCAGCTTCTCAGAAGATTAGCTTACAGCCTCTCATAGAACGGCATGCTCACAAAGTTCAGTAAACGAAGTTTAGCAGCTCAAACATCAGCAATGTAGAAATGAAACAGTTTGAATTTCTCCTTGAACACGTTGGAAAAAGAGCATAATGTTTTCCTTCTCAAAAGCAAAACTAATCCATGTTTGAGCAATAAATTATTTCAGCTTAACAACTCACAGGAAGTCCGAGTGCAAGACTAAGTGTCATTTTGTACAGATTGAAAACCCTTGCATGCGGTTCCCTTACCCGCCTCCTGGGAATGAATCAGATCACCCGGCCAGATATTGGAGTTAAGCTGCAAACATTTACAGAAGACCCAATGTTCTAGTTACTCATACATACCTTCGGCTGCAGTTGACTGCAGACCTAAATCGTGACTTTACTCATGGCATCCCACATCGTGTTCTAGCCAGCGACTGAAAAGTTAAAATTAGTATCCGGACAAACAGGCATAGCAACTCGCTACGATGGCTGTAGTAGAAGACAACACAGACAGGAAGATACCTCATACTTAGAATGGAAGAGTGGTGCATGCCCGTACCATTAGGAGGGTTGCAACCCCCCCCCCCTCCACCACCACCACCACCAAGCTCTGAGCTTAGGGTCCAAACCCACAATTCCGTTTTTTGCACCACGACAAGGATTCTGGCACCCATATTTCCCATTGGTCGACAACGAGCAATTCCAATAAATATTCCAATAAATAATGGAAATATAAGAAAAACATCTGCCCTCTGGCTCCGACATTTACCAACCTGCATCCAAACAGCACTGAAACTGAGATATTAGGAGGACAAAACATACATTAATAAATCGATACAATGATTCTTCAAAACCCGGAGTACATCTCGTAGAGAGAAATTTTTACACTCCAAACTTACTGTTAAATGTCTCGAACTCAAAATTCAAGATTCTACTGGCCATTTTGGGTCTACCAAGAAACCTGGGATCTACATCGAATTACAGTGAGAAACGGTTTGTTACACTAAAAACATTTTGCTGCCAAGGCTGCCGTTTGCAGTTTTCTTTAACTTAGCAGTTGCAGAGATGTTAATTTGACATTTTCCTTTTTTTTCAATTATCTTTTTCTTGGTGGGTAACTGGCCTAACGTTAATAGGTTTTTAAAAATGCAAACCCACCTTTGATACAGTAATTTTCACAACTTTCTTTGTTCGGAAATCTGTTTTTGTTCCCTCCTTGGCCTTTGTATATTTTTTTTTCACATTGACCGCTCTTCTTATTGAAATAAAACACAGTCTTCGCTAGTTTACCGTTCCCTGAGTCGTAGTCCAGAGAGCAAAAATGTTCTAGTGATAAACACACAAAAAAATCAAAGCTGTTATAGAGTAGTGACGTCGTGTTATTATATACATAAAATTCTATGCTGTAGCCAGTAACTGGACTAGCTGCAAGGTGCACTGGGGGGCGGGAGGGGGGGGGGAGAAGGGCGTCTTACTGAAGCCACTGCTGTTAGAGCGGATTTCTTAGGCCTAAAACGCGGGATTTTTGTCGATTCGTGCCAGTTTCTTAAATTTTGAGCAAGTAGAATCTTTTCTTTTCCGATTACAACCTCGCAACATAAGGAATTACAGAAAAAAACGTTTTTTTAAGGCTAAGAAATCTGCTCTCAAAGCATTGCATTGACTATAAGGTGCCGTTGTTTCCCTCCCCCAGTGCCCCTTGTAGCTATCTCTCCAGAAGCTAGCTCGTAGCCAATATGGCGTTATTGTCGTTGCACTAAATCGTGATCATTCTCCATGCAATATTCAGCACTTGTAGCAATTTCGCAGGTGTATTTGAAGAAAAAAATCAGCATTAAGAAAGAAGTTCAATATTTCAAATGTATAGGCGAGAATCAACTGCTGTCATAGAGTTACCAAAAAAATATTAATTCAATTTCTACCATTGAAGTTTGCCTGTTGTATTGCCTAGAGGACCAATCCGACAGTAACTCGAATCACCGGCAACGTTTGTAATTAACGGCTACTAGCATCAGCCAGCAACACAACTAGTCAATCCCCTTCAAAACAAGGAACACAATCGGGTCACACTTGACCACCAGGAGATGAAAGATGATTGATGGAAGCAATCAGTGATGATTTCACACATCCACAAAACAATTCTTTTTTGTTTTTGCTTGTGTCTCACTCCTAATCAAATCCCACAAAACGCATCACATCGAAACCCCGCCAGCTGCACCATCCCCTCACCCTCCCTCACCCCTCACCCCTTGGCCAATCTGTTTCATTATTTATGATTGTCTTCTGTTTTTTAATTGAGGCTGGCTGTGAGCGATCTTAGGGTCCTTGCCAGACCTGTCTCTATCGTGACAAATTGTTATTATTATTTATAATTATATGTATCGCATCCAGACGCCATTCAAACATACCACCTCGAGACTTGAAGGAAAAGGGTTTCACCGGATGGAAAGGGAAAAGGAAAACCTAACCTAACCTAAGCTAACACACACCTTAAACCACGTGACCCTGAAGGCATAAAAGCTCGAGCTTAGAAATCTGGGTCACTGATGGAAATAAAAGTGGGCCCTATTTTGCGGTTCGTGCGACTATTTCGTCATTACATTCTGGTAAAAAAAAAATTAAAAGCTCGAACTAAATTAACTTGGAATTGTGTAAAAATTAAATTGGTTATTTACTAATCAGCCTCATCATGTAAAATCGCCACCATACTCCTTGGGCCATAGAGCTCTATCATTTCAGCGCGTATAGTAAATTGTGCACCACCAGATCGTTAGCCTAGTTTGTGAGCTTTTGTAAGCTGATGATAAAAATCTAATAATCCGGAAACGGAAGTTGTTTGGCTAGGAATGACAACAGAAATATGGTGGTACTCTTTATAAAGTGCGCATGAACTGAACACGTGACAACCTAGAGCCGCTTCACACGAATTAGCCAATCAGCGACCGCGACGAGCAAGCAGGTGTGAGTTGATCCGCCAGTTCAGTCAAAATGGCTGTACCCATCCCGAGACCAGGCCTTTCCCTTGCCACTGATATTCCGTTTCATTTTTCACGTGTTATTAATAGGTTTGACGTCAGAGAGCACACAATCGGTGTAGCAAGCGTTGTATCGTGCGTTAAGGAGAAGGGTTGTCTACTTATAATTTTTTGACAATATGTTGGCGCGTCTATCTGTTGTGTACAAATTGTAGTGATGTACCTTAACGGTATGCCTCGTCCAATTAAAGTTATTAAACGTTAAAAACTATCCGTAAGTAATAAACTACACTGGCCTTGAACTTACGCGATTTGTCCCCAGTAACATCCTTCCACCCCCACCAAGTTACAAGTATCTTCTGGTAAAGGTAAACTTAACCTTTAAACTTTTAGGACCAGCTGCAGCAAATAAGTTGTTTTACATGGAGGGCTCCAATGCCTTACAACACCACTACCTCAGCCCTGTTAGCTAAATTTCTCGGGCCGCATTTTAAACTCAATTTCCTCATACACCCCCCCCCC